>CM019148.1:58767374-58990765 GCA_009733165.1 Naja naja
CAGAAGGAATCTTTAAAAAAAACTTGGGTCCCTGGAAAGCTGTTGATGAGAAGCTGCAGTCTTCAAAGATATGAATGTCTAGTAATCCTTCACACCTCAGCAGGGAGTTTAGGGCACAAAAATTGTGCCCACACGTTGTGGCAAGCACTAGAAGAGTAGCTTTCACTCCAGAAGAGACACAAAAGGGTCAGAAAAAGAGCTGGCATGAACTTGTCTTTTTTCATACTTATGTAGGAAAACAGAAACAAATGGTTTTGAGAAAGAAGAGCAGTTGTTAAGAAAAACATGCTGGGGCTCACAGGAAGGCAGCAACTATAGGGTAGACTGGAGAGAGACTTCTACATCTAGATGCTTTCCAGATCAGCTTCAGTCACCATCTCCAATAGCAGGGCTGTGAGATGTTGTCTAGTACTATAGCTTCAAACTAGGAAGGCTGCTCAGAACATTGATATTAAGAAGTTTACAATAATACAAAACAAGTGAAATAATATAGACCGTTATCTCAATAATTGCTGGAAAATTATTCCATCAGCCTAAAGCAGCTTATTCTAACTCCTCCAATCAGAGAAGGTTTTAATTCAGATAACAAGACACACTGAACCACAAACTGGCCTATCACATGTAAATAGGGCTATCATGTTTGTATCTCAAAACTCCTGGCAACTGTGAAATAAAGCAAAGTTTATTTTATGTTCTATTCCTAAAGGCAATTTTACTAAATCTCAAACCAGAATAGTTAGACCACAACTTTTTTCAGTTCCAGAACTGTCAAGGAATTTGGAGGTTATAATCTAACATTACCTCAGGATCCAACCATTAGAAAGATTGCTTAAGACTAAAACTCAAAGGAGATAAATACCTTTCAGGGGCTGTATGGAATGTATGGATGACCTTATGAATGAGTGGAAGAGAAACTGCCTAGGAAATTATCAGACTAGAGAGGCAAGATCCCCAGTAGCTTAATAGTCAGAGAAAGAAATTTAGCCCTAATTGATTTCAATTGTCAGCGACTGGGGTATTCTGGGAGTTGAAGTCCACCCATCTTAAAGTTACCAAGTTCGGAAAACACTAGACTAAAGGCTGCAGCTGGTCTTGGAGGAACATCCCAGAAGTTGGCTCCAATCTAATAAAAGTAATAATGCCTACCTGTCAATTGCTAGATGTTCCCTTCTGTCAGACTGAATGGCAATTTTGGAGGAGTCTTGGAACCATAATGCAGCATAGCATCTGCTCCAAAGACCCCATTGGTCTTGCATTTCTATTTTATCTTACCCATTTTGATTTAGATGTTTCTCATGAGATTTGACACTTTAGACAGAATATTCTTTTTTCCACCTGATTATAGTGTAATTAAAAATGTAAAGGACTATGGTGTCCTAGAGATTGTCCAGATTTTGGTAGCCTAGATCAGTGGTGGGATGCAACTGTTTAACAACTGGTTCGGTGAGTGTGCACCTTGGCATGCACAGCATTCAAAAACTGCCTATTTTAAGCTTAAAACTTACCTTCTATGGCAGCACTGGTGAGTAAAACAGCTGACGGCGCTAATCATCTGAGTTAAAAAACAGGGAAATATAGGTCAGGAAAGGGCAGGAGCAGGTAGGGCCAACTGCTCACCGAATTACCGTTCACTAGAACTGGTGCAAACTGGTAGAATGCCATCTCTGGCCTAGATATATTAGCTCTAGATTCATACGATGTGTTAGGGCTAAAATTAACTTAACTTAATAAACCATGGAAATTTGTCTATTGGTTTTTGAAATCCCTTGCAGAAATGTATAGATTGAATATTTTTCCTAAACTGCACAGTGGCTTTATTCAAACAATAATTTAACTTGGTTTGCTAAATTAAATTATTTTCTGGGTTTGTATAATAACAAGCAAAATTCCCATCAAGTCAAGTCTTGCTATTGCATGGATATATCTACATAGTTGTCTTAACATAATACAGAATAGGTTTGCTATTTTATTAAACTTTCCAGATGAGCCTACAGTGCTGACTTCCCAAAATGCCCCATCTGAATATTAATTAGGGTTGACCCTGCTTAGCTTTCCAGATTAGCAAGGTTTGGCTAATGTTGTAGAATAACAATTCCCTGCTCAATGAATAGAGGCAAAAGCTAAAACAAAAAATGTATTCAACAACTACTGTCAGATCTGATCCCCAGTGGTGGATAGAATGCTTACAATACTTTTAATCATACATAACAGGATGTGTTTATTTCTCATTAATTTAATGTATGCTTTCCCCTTTTTATGATTGATCTACATTGATGTTATGACATTGGTTTCCTTGCCTGTGACTTGCCATTTAGAGGCAATGGGGAAGAACTTTTTTTTTGTTCTGACACAATATGCTGTTCCTAGTTAGGCCCTAATCTTAATAAATGGCTGGATTCACACAACACAATAATCCTTCTGAAAGATCATTATAATTAAAAGTAACCAGCATGTGAAAATAAGCCATTATGCTATTGTGTACAACGATTAAGTCAAAACCAAGTCAAATACAGGAAAGATTGTAGCTCCTTGTACCTATTTTTAATCTTTGCATTGGTCAACCTTTTCACCCCAGCCACTGAACATATGAAATGGGTGCTTCTAAATTTGCTGTTTCTTGTAAACATACTAGAAAACCAATCCTATTTCTAAAAGTCACTGGTGTCTTAGTAGAGTCCTTTGTATCTTTTGAGGAGAAGTTAAAAAAAACTAATATGGGAAGAAAAGGTTTTACTTAGCAAATGGCCAGTACCTTTTCATCACTGCTTTGATTAATTAATTTTCTTTCAGTAACAAGTTCAGAAGAGAATTTTTAAATGAACAAAATCTGGTAACAGTTACTGACTTGCAGCAGGAGTGAGCTGTTCTGTTTATGCAATTATAACTGCCTCCATAAAGAGACAATTCTATCTTCTGTCAAGAGAGCTCAAAATAAATAAGATTATGCCCAGGTTCTTCTATTTTCACAGCTTCAGTTTCCAGATTGCCTTGGCTGCACCCTGTGCTCAAGCAAACTTCAAAGGCTATAAGAAGATGCAATCCTATACAGGCAATTCTGCAGAAAATAAGTCCCTTGAACAACGCAACCACCAAACATTTCTTTTCAGTAAATATAGAAAGAGTTCCACTTGATGAAGTTGATCAGCAACATAATTTACCTCAATATAAGACATTTAAGCATTATTTCTATTAATATATAGTATAACTGTATTTTATTTATTTATTTATTTATTTATTTATTAATTTATATCCCGCCTCACTTCCAATGGGGAACTCGAGGTGGCGCATAAAAAGATAAAACAATTTCTATACAATGTAAAAACAAAAACTCATTCATATCAATCCAAAACATACATGGGGAAGACAAGGTTCAATGCCATGCCCTCCACAAAGCCAGGTCTTAACGGCTTTGGAAGGCAAGTAGATTTGGGATGGTTCTAATCTCCACGGGAGCATATTCCAAAGGGACGTGCCTACAGAGAAGGCCCTAGCCATGGACCCCCAGCCGACATTGCCTGGCCGACGGTATCTGGAGCAAGCCCTCCTGTGAGATCTAACCGGGCTGGGAGGCATAAGGTAGCAGTAGGTGGTCTCAAAGGTATCCCGCTCCTAAGCCATGAAGGGCTTTAAAAGTTGTCACTAGCACCTTGAATTGCACCCGGAAGACCACTGGTAACCAATGCAGCTCGCGGAGGATAGATGTTATATGGGCACGCCTAGGTGCACCCATGATCACTCGCACGGCCGCATTCTGCACCAGCTGAAGTCTCCAAGTGCTCTTCAAGGGCAGCCCCATGTAGAGCGCATTGCAGTAATCCAATCGAGAGGTGATAAGGGCATGAGCAACCATGTGTAGAGCCCCCCGGTCCAGGAAAGGTCACAACTGGTGCAACAGGCGAACCTGTGCAAAGGTCCCTCTGGTCACAGCCGTAAGATGGTGATCAAATTGTAGCTGTGGATCCAGAAGGACTCCCAAGTTGCAAACTCGTTCTGAGGGGAGCAATTTCTCTCCCCCCAGTACCAAAGTTGGATAATCAACTGAACCCCGAGGGGGCAAGACCCATAGCCACTCGGTCTTGTCAGGGTTGAGTCTGAGCTGATTAGTCCCCATCCAGATCCTCACATCCTCCAGGCACCGGGACATCACCTCCACGGCCTCACTAGATTGACCGGGGACAGAGATGTACAACTGGGTATCATCAGCACTGGTGATACCCACCCCGTCGACGGATGATCTCACCCAGCGGTTTCATGTAGATATTAAAGAGGAGGGGGGAGAGGATGGAACCCTGAGGAACCCCACATGGCAGGGCCCTAGGGCTCGATCTCTGCCCCCCCACCAGCACCGACTGAGTCCGGTCAGACAGGTAGGAGGAGAACCACTGTAAAACAGTGCCTCCCACTCCCAACCCCCTGAGCCGACTCAGAAGGATACCATGATCGATGGTATCGAAAGCTGCTGAGAGGTCAAGAAGCACCAGAATGGAGGAAGACCCCTCATCCCGGGCCCGCCAGAGATCATCCACTAGTGCGATCAAAGCCGTCTCAGTGCTGTACCTGGGCCTGAACCCAGACTGCAAGGGATCCAGATAATCAGCTTCATTCAAGGCCCAAGGAGCTGGAGCTACCATCTTTCAACAACCTTCCCCAAAAAGGGAAGGTTGGAGACAGGACGAAAGTTATTTAACACAGCCGGGTCCAGGGAAGGCTTCTTGAGGAGGGGCCTAAGCCTCTTTCAAGGCGTGTGGAACACACCCCTCACCCAAAGAAGCATTTATAATCTCCTGGAGCCAGCCACATGTCATCTCCCGCCTGCCAAACAAGCCAGGAGGGACATGGGTCCAGTAAACAGGTGGTGGTATTCACTGCTCCCAGGGCCTTGTCCACATCCTCAGGGCCAACAGGAACAAACTCATCCCAGATAACCGGACTAAGACCTGCCCCTACCATCTCAGTGGACTCTGCCTAGCCAGAGTCCAAGTCCAACCGGATCTGAGCGACTTTATCTGCCAGAAACTGAAATTCCCGCCCTACCCTGCAGGGGTTCCTCCGCCTCTCAGATCTTAAGAGGGAGTGTCACCCCAAACAGGGCGGCGGGCGACAGTCTGCAGACGGATAAGACTGGCCCAATATAATCGTGTGCCACTCTTATCACCACTAGATAGGCCAATATGACGCCCTAACAGTGTCCAGTCAGATTCAGCCTGACTTTTCTTCCAGTGGCCTAGGCATCTCTTCCGCTGTTTCATCCCTGGAGTTCCTCGGTAAACCAAGGAGATCTCCGAGGTCCAAGAGAGAGTCCTCAAAGAACTGATCTATGGCCCTGGTAGACTATTCCAGGCTTCCACCAGGGCCTCAGTCGAGCTGTGGGCAGGAAGCCGAAACTCCCCAAGCTCCCTCTGAAACCCAATTGGGTCCATTAGGCACCTGGGTGGAACCACCTAATCGGTCCCACCCCTGCAGCATGGGTGTCAGGAAGTCCAGTCTTACAAGGGAATGATCTGACCATGACAAGGGCTGAATGACTATTTCCCCCAATTTCAGATCGAGGCACCATTGTTCAGAGATAAAAGCCGGATCGAGTGTGTTTCCCCCCGATGAGTCGGACGCTGAACTACTTGGGTCAGGTCCATGGTTGCCATGGAGACCATGAACTCCTGGGCCACACTCGAGGGTTCGCCAAGGGATGGCAGATTGAAGTCCCCAAGCACCATCAGCCTGGGGAACTCAACCGCCAACCTGGCTACTACCATGAGCAGCCCAGGCAGGGCCGTTGCAACGCAGCTGGGAGGCAGGTACGTTAGCAACAGGCCCACCTGAACCCCTAGGTCCAACTTCAGAAGGAGGGACTCACACCTGTCTATCTCCAGAACAGGGCCTTCCCGTGGACATAATTCCCGACGAGCAATTACTGCCACTCCACCGCCCCTGCCCTGGGGTCACGGCTGGTGCACCACTTGAAACCCGTAGGGGCACATCTCAACAAGGGGGACACCCCCCTCTGGCCCCAACCAGGTCTCAGTGATGCACACCAGGTCGGCCCTCTCCTCCAGGATTAAATCCTGGATTAGAGGAGCTCTCTCTCTTTACTACCGACCTGGCATTTAAAAGCAACAGCCTGAGCCCAGAGCCTGGTCTTCCTTGGCCAGTGGGTCCCTGAGAAGAGCTCAAGGGGTCAGAACGCGGTACAGCCACCAATTGGCGAACACGCATTCCCGATGATGGCTAACCCCACGGCTCCCGCCATATCTGCCTCTCCCAGTCACCACTGAAATCAGCCATCCCTTAAGCCCCTCTGCGGTCGTGGTCCATCCCACACTACCATCAACCACCGTCTCCAGCCGGTGGGAGTCTCTCCAAGTTTTAAATGGAGAATTATATCAAAAACATTTAAAATGTAGATATTACATCTTGATTTGCATATTGGTTCAAAAGCTAAACATTAGACAGATTTGTATTAAAATGATAATAAAACTCCCCCCCCCATTTCTAGTAATCGTCCCACTTTTTCCCCCAAGAGAAAATTATTAGTGATATTGTAACTAGATTATTCGCTACACTACAGGTAGTACTTGACACTTACAGCCATTCATTTGGTGAATAAAGTGTCATCTTGGAAGCCATTTTTCTTTGATGCTTCTGAGCTGCCACATTCAATGCCTGGGAATTTGGGAGAGGGATTTAAAGGAGCAGTGGAAGATTAGCTACAACAACATTCCTTTCTCAGAAAGTCAAGGACATGTTACTCTGCACCTGGAGGGGACTGACTGGGGATAGTCTCCAGTTGGAACAAAGTAATGATTGGATCATGTGATAGACTATTGGGTGTAAGGGTTGGATTTTGGATTTTCTTTGGGCTAGGGAAAACTCAGAACTCTCAGATTCAGGTTTTTCCCAGATGTGCCAATATGACATCTCTAATAAAATGGATCTTTGAGAAGATGATATTCTCAGAGGGTTTTTTTTCTGGAGGTTGTTGCTTGGAACGCTGACACAAAGTTATAATGGCACTGAAAAAACTGACTGGTCCTCACACTTGCAGTACAGCATGTTCAAAATTTGGTAACTGTTTAACTTGGTAACCAGCACGTTACTGTATGAAGAATAATACTATATGATACTGTATGAAGAAAACCATATGAAGAAACAGTTGCAGGAATTGGGTATATCTAGTCCAGAGAAAAGAAGGACTAGAGGGGACATGATGATACCAGTGTTCCAATATCCAAGAGGCTGACACAAAGAAAGGGCAGGGGACAACCTATTTTCCAAAGCACAAGAAGGCAAGACACAAAACAATGGATGGAAATTAATCAAGCAGAGAAGTAGCCTGGAATTAAGGAGAAACTTCTAGCAATTGTGCGTTCTCCATCACTGGAGTCTTTTAAGAAGAGACTGGACAACCATGTGTCTGCAATGGTATAGGGTCTCCTGCCTGAGCAGGGGCTTGGACTAGATGACCTCCAAAGTCCCTTCAAAGTCTGCTATTCTATTGTTCTGTATATCTGTGCTGGGAGAGAGGTTTAAAAAGTCAAGCCAGTGTCCATGACCACATGACTGAACCACAGGTGGTATTCAGCAGGTTCTGACCAGTTCTGGAGAACCAGTAGCGGAAATTTTGAGTAGTTCAGAGAACCAGCAAACACCACCTCTGACTGGAGATTTTTAGAGTATCCTTCCCCTGCCATGCCCACCAAGCCACGCCCACAGAACCGGTAGTAAAAAAAATTGAATCCCACCACTGGCACTGAACCCTCATCTCTTTTTTTAGTGAAAGGCAAAAATTTTAAAGGTGTTCTGTTTTTGCAAATATCATTTTAATTTATTTTATTTTGATCCTCCTATGGATGCCCTTGCTGTACACTACACTGAAATGTACTTGACATCCATATTTGTCATAAGCCTGTGGCAACTTTCCTATGTCTGGAATTGTTCAGCCTTGAGAACACTTGATCCACAGAGATTAATTGAAAGGCAAAAAGAAACCTGATTTTTGATTCATGGTTGCAGTTCTATTACAAAAACTGTGGGATTAGAATTAGTTACTCATATAGAGACTATAGGATGAGTCCCAATATGGGTAACTAATTGTAATTAATCTAATTGGACATAACAAGATCCCCAGCAGTATAGTGGCTAGATAAACGTCATGCCCCTATTAATCTGGATTATTGTTTTATAAAACCCAGCCAGCATGGGCAACAATCCAAAATATTTGCTGAGCCTCAGAATTCTTGTTTCTTAAAGTTTCAGCTTTGCATTGTCCAAAAGCTTATCAAATGACCTTGTTCCTGTTGCTACTTTTCAGGCTGAGTAAAATCTTGAGGTTCTCGTGAGAGTAAGATGGGAGGGAATTCCCATGTACACTTTAAGCTTCTTGGAGGGGAAGTAGGAGAGAAATATAATGGAGATAAATATTCCACAACTGGATTGGCTCAGCAGTATCTGTAGCATCTTGCCACTATTGTCAAAATAATGAAAGCGGTATAGCAATGTTGTGCTGCAAAGTCTACTCTTTTTTTTAAATTCATATTTATATGCTGCCCTTCTCCGGAGACTCAGGGCGGCTTACAATTTTTGGAGTGCAACCCAATGCGCTCAGCAATAGCCTTCATTCCATTGTATATGCCTGCTTATTACTAAGCTTATTACTCTTTTGAGTGGATATGCCTGCTTATTACTAAGCTTATTACTCTTTTGAGTGGATATCACATATAGAAAAGGGGTAGAGCTTGTGTTGTAATACCATTGTCACATCTCTATGAGCACTCTTGTGCCTCCCCCAGACATCACTGGACTGGCTTTTACTAATAGTGTAATCAGTAGGCAGCAGCAGCATAAACATGTGGTAGGAGCAATCATAACACAAATGGCATGAATTATGCAACACATACCATGTGCCATCATGACTATGATGCACATGACATTATTTGTTATGCCCAGCTGTATCTTCCTCCACTATTTTCTTTTCTCCTTCTCCCATTACTTCTGGCAAATAAATGGGTGACTTGCACTTTTTTTTTTGCTTCTAGCTAGAACCCAAAGCTGCTGCTCTGCATAATTCAACTTCTCATTTGCAGAGCAATTCTGTAGGTTGCTTTGCTACTTGTTTACACAGCCATATGGTTTGTTCATTTCAGCTAATATAAAACAGAAGCTTCCATTGTGATTCAGATCAGGAACTTCTGGGTTGGCAGTACATCTTCCAAGGCAGATAATAGAAGTGGATATTTTTGATAGTTATATGATAACAATTATATAATTTAAAAAAAAATCTGCATAGAAATGATGGAGAATCTTAGTTGCAATCATAAGGACCAAATATCTAGATTTTTCTTTAAAAATATTTTAATTACATGTCTGAATTTAGGGAATGTAGTATATCTACAATGGTTTGACCTACAATGGTGATACAAACAGGTTTCATGCCAGACTCAGACAAAGAACTTGTCCTTATATATGAATTAATGTATATTCCTCCTGTTCTTGGGTTAGCCAAAAAAACCTTGCCTATGGAGAAAACAATTACCAACTGCTATCTTTATCTTCAGTGAATGTGGGTGATTGTCTAAGATGGAAGCTTTCAAGTTGCTTCAATAATAAGTCATTTAACTGCTAACTTTTCACTTGGACATTTTTTAAAAAAAGAGGCCTATCATTCTTCTAAACCAGGGTTGTCAAATTCAATTTCATTGAGGGCTGCACCAGGGTTGTGTCTGACCTTGGAGGACTGGGGATGCATGGCTGGGGAATGATGGGTGTGACCAGTTTGACATCACTCGTGTCGGGGGCGCCTGTAGTGGCCAAATATTAAGGCAGGAGTGAGACCCACCCTCACTCTCATTATAATTTCCTTCCTTCCTTCCTTTTCTTCTTTTTCCTTCCCTCTTCCTTCTCCTTTCTTCCTCCTTCCCCTCTTTCCTTATTTTTCCTTCCTTGCCCTCTTCCCATCTTTCCTTCTTTTTCTTTCTTTTTCTTTCTTCTTTCCCTTTCTCCTTTCCTGTCCCTTCTTGCATGATCAAATGCAAAAGAGGAGACATTTCTCCTTTTGTTTTGTTTTTAGTTCATTTTGATAGCCCTCTGCCAGCAAAAATGGAGCCCAAGGGGGCCGTGTGCGGCCCCCCTGAGCTCCATTTTCGCTGGCAGAGACACTGCCAACTGGTCCTTTGCTGTTTCCAGGCTGGCCCTGTGCTGTCCAGCCAGTATATAGTTAAGGGGAATTGGTATAGTTAGTTAGGAATTGGGAGCTGTCCCCTTAACGGAATGCATCATGGTAAATGTAGTTAAGGTATCCTGGGAAATGTAGTCCATGTCATGTGGCCACATCGGTAATCCTGATTGGTCACTGAATTGACCCTTGGTGGGTTGGGGGAGGTTTCTTCACTCTTGCCTGAACGCAGCATCGTGCTAGCATCTCTACCCCTGCTCCTACGATATAGGATGAAAGGGATAAAAGATTACCATCCTTTTACACCAGAAAGTCAGCTATGCAAAGAGTTGGACATTGAGATGAATCTTGACATAACTGTAAGTTATATTGAGGATGCCTGATAAACCAATTAAAAAGACTCTGTATGGATGCTTTGTGGCCTTTATATCTATCTATCTGCCTTTATACATTCAGCCAGTAATTATAGAGGACAGAATAGGCCCCATGGGCCAGATCTAAGCACCCCGCGGGCCAGATCCAGCCCGCAGGCCTTGAGTTTGATACCTCTGTTCTAAATGATGGGCAACCCTGTGAAAGAAAAGTTTGGTGGACAAATGGTTGGGGAAGTACACAACGTACACACACACTGGATGACTGGATGACTGAGAATCTCCATAGACCCTTAAGGGAATGGCAATGGTGGCAAGGGATGGCTTTGGTTACAGCACCCAATAGCCCTCTTGAAAATGAAACAGGCTAGTAAAATCTAAATCATTTAAAGCCAAATCAGGTTCCTGCCCCAGGATGCCTAATGCCCCATAGCTGTTGCAGGAGGGAAATACATCTCTTCATTATAATTAAAGATAATCTGTAGCTTGCCTCAATCTTGGGATATAAAAAGAAAGTACATATTCAGTGTACATGTTCTGAATTTTAAATTGGCACTGTATATTAATTAAGATAGATAGAGCTTGCCTAGGGCAACCCATATTAGTGGATTTAGTTGCTGGGAAAGTCCAGCTTTGGAAACCCTTTTTAAGTTTAAAATATTTTATCTGATACTACAGTTATGATTGCTGAATACAAATAACATAACATTTACTACAACAACAACAACATTGCCCATGTTTCTGTTCAAGAACTACCCAGCCACATCGGGACCAAGAAGAATAAAACAGTTCTGGAAAGAATTTGTTTATTTGTCTGCCTCTCTGTTTGTCTGTCACATTTTTAAAGCACTCTTTACCCTCACAAAGGGAGAAAACTGTTAACAGGAAAGAGAAAATCCTAAGCCTTGCCTGGAATCATTTTATGAAAAGGATTTAAATCTGTCCTGAAGATTAAAAGGACCTATATCCCTAGCCAATATCCCTAGCTAGCTGGTCTGGGAGAGTTCCCTCCTTCAAGGTAAAGAGACACATGGTTCAGGGGATGATTGAACTGAATATGGAACTCTAGTAAGATTGCATACACTTTGATACAAAAATTAAAATTGTTTGGCTCAGTATCAGCAGATTGTGAAACTGTTAAGACCAACTGTAGTCCATGATGGGCCAGCACTTAAAGGCCAGTTCTTCTTGGTTTGATAAAATGTGGAAAAGCGTATTGTCTATCTTGCTGAACATAATCCCATGTTTGTATATTGTCTTGCTTTGCTCTGCTTATTTTCTAGTATAATTTGACTTTAGTTTTGTAGCCTGATTTGTTACAGCATATGTGCTACATGCAAACATTTTTAACCCAAGCTGAATTTGGGTAGGAAACGACGCCTCCCCCTTGTCTCCAAAATAAAAATAGTAAAACATATAGCCACATAAAACTCCTTCTCAGCAGAAACAGTGACAAATACACAATGTGCTAATTTGGGACAGAAGTTAGAGCATTTGGGAAAACAAAGGAAGTATTTCAAAGTAGGACAAAGATCAGATGGATGGCAGGATTTTTCAAGCTTGTCACCTTTAAGATATGTGGACTTCCCCAGCTAGCTTTTGATAAAATTCAGTTAAGTAATTTGGGGAAAGGAAGTTCAAACCATTCATAGAACTCCACTATAAAAAGGTCATAAGTAAACATGACCACTGCAAGGAATGGAAACACCAAAATAGAAATTAATGATGAAGAGATAGAATGTGTGGAAAAATTCACTTTCCTAGGTCACAGGTCACTCAAAGTGGTGAATACAGCTCAGAAATAAAATGAAGGGTTGTACTAGGTCACACAGCAATGATGAAGATGAGGCAAATATGAAAAAGCATGAACATCAGCCTGGCAACCAAATGCAGGTTAGTCTGCTCTATTGTGCTCCCCATAGTTACCTGTTGTAAAAGTTGGACCTTAAAAAAGCAAGACAGGAAGAAAATCAACTCATTTAAGCTGTGGTACTGGACAAGGCACCTGCGCATTCCTTGGACAGCAAAGATGACCAACAAGCAAATGCTGAAGTGCATAACCCCAGACATGATGTCACTGAAAGGAAAAATCACAAAACTATGTCTCACTTATTTTGGCCACGTTGTGCGGGGGAATCCACTAGAGAAAGCAATTATGTTAGGAAGAGTTAGTGGCAAAAGAAAACCAGGCCACCAAAGAACACAGTGGCTAGACACCATCAAAGCTGACACCAGCCAGAGCACAGAACAACTCAAAGAAGTAGTGTAAGACTGGAAGAAGTAGACTGGCCCATAGAATCGCCAAGAATCAAACACGGGTAAATAGATGACATCATCATCAGAGGCTAAGAGAAAAAAATATTTCTCATATCTAGATAACCAAGATAATGTTTCTGCTAAAAAAAACCACAAGGATTTAAAAAAAAACATAGCTAACATATCAGGGTTCATAAGATGAACAAAAGATGGGAAGTTTATTCCCCGCCAACTACCCACACCCAGACCTGCCCCAGTTTTGCCCTCTCTTGTACAGATTCACTGGTGGTCTACAGCTTCTTTAAAACTCCCTCATGGTTCATTTATCAAATTAATTGCTGAGATTATGATTTTTATTTCTGGAAAAACAAATAAAATAGCCTTTGTGAACACCTCAAGCAACATCTGTTTTTATTGCCAAACTTATTTATTACTTTCCTGGGACTTATATGCCACACCCATCCAACTGGAATGTAAACAGTTTACATTCCCTTTGATAGTAAAAGCATTAAAATACAGTAACATTATAAAAAATGAACTACTTAAAACAACAACTGAATCCTGGCATTCTCTCACCAACCCCAACAGTTCCCCTAAGGTGAATGCTTTACTGGGAAATAAACAGGGGAAAAATGATAAGAAGGACACATATTCTATTGCACCATCTCCTGGCACTGTAATGTTGAAGCATGTGACTAGGAAGATCAGCCCTTCCTCTGCCTCCTCCTTTGTGGGGAGAGAGAAACCAATGTGTCAGCCCTTTGAGATAGGCCAGATCAGGAAACAGACAACACAAGGGTTAGAGGAATGTTACTTTATTTTGTAAAATATAAGAACAGAACTGAAAATCTGCTAAACAAGCACAAAACGAATTTTTCTAAAGATTTTCTCTTCTCTTCCCCTTTCTCAAGACTGAGTTGAAACACTTGTAACACTTCTTGTGCATTTTCGGAGTGATGTTTCTTGCTTTAGGTTCCTTCCCTTTTCTGAATATGTGCACCTAAGATTGCCATAGGAAGGAGATTATTATTTGGTATGTGAGAATCTTATATTTCTGAGCAATGCCAGCGTAGCTGATCAGTTGGACATATTAATTGTTGAAAAGAATATTTTGATACATTAAGATGTTTAAAATTTTACACTAAACACAAGGTTAATACATTATGTGTAAAATAGGTATGTGTAATCAGCTTAGAGGGAAATTATTAATGCCATTTCGGAGAACTCTGTCAGTGCCTTTATTAATGTCCTGGATGAAATGATTGACAGGATGACTATCAAACCTGCAAATGACACCAAACTAGGAGAGGCTTACATGTTGGAAGACAAAGACAAGGTCCCAAAAGATCTAACTAGGGTTCAACAGCAGGCTGATACAACAGGATGAAAACTAACAAAGAAATGTAAAATGCTGCATCTGGGGATAAAAAGAGGAAGGATTGGAGAGACCTGGCTTGGCGATAGTACAGGTAGTCTTCAGATTACAATGGCAATTGGACCAGTGGTGGGATTCAATTTTTTTTACTACCGATTCTGTGGGCGAAGCTTGGTGGGCGTGGCAAGGGAAGGAAACTACAAAATCTCCATTCCTATCCCACTCCAGGGGAAGGATACTGCAAAATCCCATTCCCTCCCCCACCACTAACCTGCTTTCCAGCTCCGTTCTCTTGTGCAGGGCAACAAAAGAAGACCCAGCCGATCAGCTGGGACTCAGGAGGCAGGGGATAGATGGAGGTGGGGCCAGCAGAGGTGGTATGCGCCGGTTCTCCAAACTACTTAAAATTTCTGCTACCGATTCTCCAGAACTGGTCAGAACCTGCTGAATACCACCTCCGAATTCGACTAGGATTGCCATCACTAGGTAATGTGTTTGTAAAGCATGGCATCACATGACTGCATTGCTTAGCAACAATCACAGCAATTCTAGTTACCATCATAAGCAGAATACACATGGATCTTTAACCAGGAAGCAGCGGGAATCCTAGTAAGGAGCATGGTGCTGCCATGGGGGTTTCAGGGAGGCCTGGGAGGCCCAGCAGAAGGCATATGTGAGGCCAGTGAATGGAGCTACTTGCGACCTTCCCTGCTGGCTTCCCTTTTGACTTATGGGAAGTCAGCAGGAAAAATCACAAATGCTAAATGCCTAGCACTTAGTTCCAGCTGCCTGCAATTAGTGCAGGCTCGAATCCCACCAGGCTCAAGGTTGACTCAGCCTTCCATCCTCTCGGGGGTAGGTAAATTGAGGACCCAAGATTGTTGGGGGCAATAAGCTGACTTTGTAAAAATGCTGCTTAGTAATAAGCAGGCATATACAATGGAATGAAGGCTATTGCTGAGCGCATTGGGTTGTGCTCCAGTGCCTGAGTCTTCGGAGAAGGGCGGCATATAAATATGATTTTTTTAAAAAAAATGGCGATCAAGTGACCATGGGGCACTACAACCATTAATGTGCAAGCTGCTTGCCAAGCACGCATCCCCCATATGTCAATGGGGGTGGTGTGATGGCCAGAAATTTGAGGAGCAGTTGCAAGTACCACTCCATTCAGCATCACTGCAACGTCAAGCAGTTGCTGAATGAGTGGTCACTAAACAAGGACTACCCACGTAAGAGAAAAGGATCTGGATGTTCCAACCAATCACAGACTGAATATAAGCCAACAATGTGAGGTAGCTTTTAAAAAGGCAAATGCTATTTGGAGATGTATTAACAAGAAGTGAGAGTAAGTAGGAAGTAATTATCCCACTCGTTTTTTGCCTTGGTCAGAACCCACTTGGAATACCATATTCGGTTCTAAGCATCACAATAAAATATATATATTGGGAACCTAGAGCCAATTTAGAGCACGGCTACCAAGCTGGTAAGGCAGCTGGTTCCGTTTAGTCTGCAGAAGAGAAAACTGAGCAGAGATACGACAGCAGTCTTCGATATTTAACGATATTGTTAAATTACAGTTTTCCTTTTCCTTCTTTGAAATTAAAAAAAAAGCATGATGGGTTAAAAGCAGCGAAGCTACCTAACGTGAAAATACATCTCGAAATATTGCAGAGCTAAATCTTGACAAGGTAAAAGCAAGCAGGGAAACCTTCGCTTTCTTACATTTGCCTTCTTCTGATTGGCCAGAGCTGCCACCCGTGATCGTCTTGACTTCTCTGTCATATCGGCCCTTAAGACCCAGATCTGCGGCAGCGGCTGAGGTTCTTTTCTCCCTCTCTGCACCACGAGGGGGCGCTGTACTCTGCTCCGCGACCGCTAAGCTCCGGAAGACCCTTGCCTCGGTAACACTGTAGGATTGTTCTCTCCCGCTCGTACGGCAGGAAGAGGCGGAGATTGAGAGGAGGGAGCCACGTTTGAATAACAAGCCTCCCTATTAGTGGTAATTCTTGAGGTTACCCAATAGGAGAAGCCCTTGCTTGAATGTGGGCCGTCTGAAAGCGCCATCTTACTTCTTGTTAAGAGTGCTGAGGTGTACCTTCCCGGTCCGAGCGAAGAGGGACCCAACTATGCCGCTTTATCAGACCTGGGAAGAGTTCACTCGCGCAGCGGAGAAACTCTACTTGTCCGACCCTATGAAGGTACTTGGGCTTGGAGGTGATCTGAAGCATGGAGGGTGGCGGTGGAGGAGACGTCGGCGGAAATGTTGAGCAGAAGGAAGAGGGGTTGGTGGATGTTGGAGTCTCTGGACTTGCATGTTTTTTGGGGGGTTGGGGGGGGTTGTTACCATCTTAGTGTTAGCCACTAGATCAGTTTTCCAACTCTGGTGGTGCCCAGGTAGACAATAATGGCCGGTTTTCTGTAGTTGGCAACTATAGAAAAGCTTTAATCTCGCTCAGAGTGCGAAGTTATTAATCAAAAGTTTTGATCTATTTTTATTTATTTTTTTTGCCGTGTATTGAATTTGTGACAGTTAAGTGCATTGCAAAGATCTGCTTATCTCTATTATGTTTCCTGGCTGGAGGAAATTTGGAAGTAACTCTTCTGGTAGCGTTATAGTAAATATGTTTCAGTGATAGGAAAACTTCTAGTGCAGGGATCCCCAAACTTGGCAACTTTAAGACTTGTGGACTTCAACTCCCTATGCTGGCTGGAGAATTCTGGGAGTTGAAGTCCACAAATCTTAAAGTTGCCAAGTTTGGAGACCTCTGTTCTAGTGTTTTGGGTAGTTGAATATCAATATTTCACTATTGGATTAACATACTCTCTTTGGTAGCAGTTGTTGCAGTGAGTTGTAGAAAACCTAGACAATCTGTTCCTGTATGCTTATGCGGTATTGTGTAACGGAGATCCATTTATTGGTTTTGTTCATTTCAAGTGTGCCTTGGTTGGGAGCTCTCATCAGGTGAAAAAGGGCTAAAGGTTGAAATGCTGTGTGTAACTGGCATTGAGGCAGGTTTGTAAGAAGCCATGTTTTTTTAACTTGTGAAAATGTATCTATATTGATGCTGTTTTATTTTTAATAAAGTGGTTTTTGTGTCATTTCAGGTCCGCGTCGTACTCAAGTACCGACATTGTGATGGAAATCTGTGTATTAAAGTAACAGATGATGTTGTTGTAAGTAAAACTTAGGTGACGTGATGTACAATTTTAAATTCTCAGAGTCCTAATCAAATTTTCAATATTGTTTTGGCAGGAAAATTGGTTGGTGTATCAGCTGATTTACTGAATACTTCTCAAAGAAGCAGTTGTGTAAACCTAGAGGCATTCAAATCATTTTTATAAGATGTTAGAGTTAGTGCGTTGGCATTTTAAAATTCTAAAGCAGTATCTCAGAACACACTGTGAATGTTTAGAATCCTAATGCCCAGAGTTATGTATGGTGGATGGCCATGCAAAATTTTTAAATAAATAAATAAAAGCATTTATCTTCTGTTTCATACATAATCAAAGGCTCTATCTTAGGCCCAGGACTCTTCAATAGCTTCATAAACAATTTAGATGAGATAGAAGGGAAACTCATCAAAGTTGCAGACAACACCAAGCTGGCAGGAATAGCTAACATCCCAGAAGATAGTCTCAAAATCTAGATGGATTTTGACAGACTTGACTACTGAGCTCTATCTAACAAAATTAAAGTTAATGGTGAGAAAAGTAAGGTTCACTTAGGCAAGCCAAATGCCTGGTATCAAATAGGTGGTAACTGGCTCAACAGTAGTAACACTGAGAGGGATCTTGGAGTCCTAGTGGACAATTAACTTAAATATGAACCAGCAGTGTGCTTCAGCCAACAAAAAGGCTAACATATAAAAAAGATGTTGAGAGTCTAGAAAGAGTCCAGAGAAGAACAACAAAGATGATTAGGAGATTGGTGTCTAAAACATGAAGAACAGTTTCAGGAATTGGGTATGTCTAGTTTAATAAAAATGACTAGGAGTAACATGATAGCCATATCCCAATATCTAAGGGTCTGCCATATAGAAGGGTGGGGTCAATCTATTCTCCAAAGCACCTGAAGACAGAAGAAGCAGTGGATGGAAACTAATCAAAGAGAGAGCCAGCCTAGAAATAAGGAGAAACTTCCTGACAGAACAATCAGTCAATGGAATGACTTATCTTCAGAAGCAATGGGTGCTCCATGGGTGCTGCAGGTTTTTAAGAAGAGATTGGAAATCCAGTTGTCAGAAATGATATAGGGTGTGATGGTGAACACATGGCACATGTGCTGGAAGTGGAGAGCCATCTCTCCAGGCACGCCAGTCGTTGCCCGTTGCTCTTCTGGGTTCCAGCTGGTCTTCGTGCATGGGGGAGTGCTGGAAACCGGAAGAGCATGTGCACCGGGGAGCTGCTCTTCCGGTTTCTGGCACACGCGCACTCCCATTTCAATACTCAGTGCCGAAAAGGTTTGTCAATACTAATATAGGGTTTCTGGCTTGAGCAGTGGGTTGGATTAGAAGACACTAAAGTCCCTTCCAATTCTATTATTTATTAGGGAAGTGCAGTCTTTGTATATATTTCATATAACTTTTTAAACTCCTGAGAACATTAGTCTTTTAAACATCCTGATTAGAAGTAGCTGATTCTGCTTAAACTTTGCACTACAGAACCATTTTTAATTATAGATAGTCCAACCACAATTGAGTCCAATATTTTTGTTGCTAAGTGAAACATTGAGTTTTGCCCCATTTTACGACCTTTCTTTCCACAGTAGTTAAGTGAATCACTGCAGTTAAATTAGTATCACAATTGTTAAGTGAATCTGGCTTTCCCAGTGATTTTGCTTGTCAGAAGTTCACAAAGGGGGATCACAACTATAAAAAAATAATCTGGTCCTGAGCAATTGCACTTATTATATATTTTGTCCTCATCACTGCTGCTTCTTTGTTAGGTCTTTTGTTACAACAGTTTACTTTGCACTGTAAAACTATATTGGAGCAGCTGTTTTATGTCCTCATGATATGAGGATAAAGAGCAAAATTATGTGTTTTAGACTTTTAAAAAAACATTTTGATTATGTGCTGTAAATCAATGTTATATCTGAGTGATTGCATGGATAGACCTCTAATCTGACTCCAGACTTCAGGTCTCCCAACAATATACCTATTGCTGTAGTAATCAAGTGCACTCATCTTGCTGTTGGTTATCTTTTTTCCCACCCCTCTTTTTTCTTTCCCAATGTTACAGACATCTGAACAGAGCACAGTCTGCACAATGTATGCAAAATATGATTATTTGACCCATTTGTTCAAATGTCATTTGTGTTTTGAGTGAGAACCATGATTATGGCATCTGAATATGTTTTCCAAGAATTTCATAACCACCTTACCAAATTCGACTCTGTTGACAGCTGGTCCTTTTATTGTTGATCATCGATTCTGAAAGGCAGAAGCTATCTACCATATCACTGTCTTGGTTGTCAATTCTAAGGCTGATTGCTCCCCTGTTATCATTCGTTTGGTCTTTATATTTAATTGTAGGCCCATTTTTTTCATTGTGCTCATTGACTTCCATTACTAAAACTTCCACATCAGGGGTGTCAAACTCGCGCCCGGATGGGTCATGCACTGGCCACGCCTTACCTGATTTAGCACAATGCTGTGATGACATGAGTTTGACACCCGACTTACATCTATCAGACTGATAGTAGCATTAGTGTAGGGTATTGATATTTTTCCTATAATTTTAAATACTCATCTTCCAGTCCAGCCTTACTCAATATACAGGTGAAACTCAAAAAATTAGAATATCGTGCAAAAGTTCATTTATTTCAGTAATGCAACTTAAAAGGTGAAACTAATATATGAGATAGACCCATGACATGCAAAGCAAGATAGCTCAAGCTGTGATTTGTCATAATTGTGATGATTATGGCTTATAGTTCATGAAAACCCCAAGTCCAAAATCTCAGAAAATTAGAATATTACATGCAATCAATAAAACAAGGATTGTACATAGAACAATATCGGACCTCTGAAAAGTATAAGCATGCATATGTACTCAGTACTTGGTTTGGGGCCCTTTTGCAGCAATTACTGCATCAATGAGGCGTGGCATGGAAGCTATCAGCCTGTGGCACTGCTGAGGTGTTATGGAAGACCAGGATGTTTCAATAGCGGCCTTCAGCTCTTCTGCATTGTTCTGTCTCATGTCTCTCATCTTTCTCTTGGCAATGCCCCACAGATTCTCTATGGGGTTCAGGTCAGGTGAGTTTGCTGGCCAATCAAGCACAGTAATCCCACAGTCATTGAACCAGGTTTTGGTGCTTTTGGCAGTGTGGGCAGGTGCCAAGTCCTGCTGGAAAATGAAGTCAGCATCCCCAAAAAGCTCATCTGCGGAAGGAAGCATGAAGTGCTCCAAAATCTCCTGATAGACAGCTGTGTTGACCCTGGCCTTAATGAAGCTCAGTGGACCAACACCAGCAGATCAACACAGACTGGAAACTTCACACTGGACTTCAAGCATCTTGCAGTGTGTGCCTCTCCATTCTTCCTCCATACTCTGGGTCCTTGGTTTCCAAATGAGATGCAAAAGTTGCTCACATTGGAAAAGAGGCCTTTGGACCACTGAGCAACAGACCAGGTCTGTTTTTCTTTAGCCTAGGTAAGACACTTCTGATGTTGTTTGTTGTTCAGGAGCAGCTTGACAAGAGGAATACGACATTTGAAGCCCATGTCCAGGATCCATCTGTGTGTAGTGGCTCTTGATGCACTGACTCCAGCCTCAGCTCACTCCTTGTGAAAGTCCCCAACACTTTTGAATGGCCTTTTCCCGACAATCCTCTCCAGGCTGCGGTCATCCCTGCTGCTTGTGCACCTTTTTCTTCCACACTTTTCCCTTCCACATAACTTTCTATTGATGTGCTTTGATACAGCACTTTGGGAACATCCAACTTCTTTTGCAATTACCTTTTGAGGCTTTCCCTCCTTATGGAGGGTGTCAATGATGGTTTTCTGCACAACTGTCAGGTCAGCAGTCTTTGCCATGATTGTGATTCCTACTGAACCAGACTGAGAGACCATATAAAGACTCAGGAACCCTTTGCAGGTGTTAATGGCTTAATTAGCTGATTAGAGTGGGACACTTTGAGCCTAGCATATTGCATCTTTTCACAATATTCTAATTTTCTGAGATTGTGGATTTGGGGTTTTCATGAGCTGTAAGCCATAATCATGACAATTATGACAAATCACGGCTTGAACTATCTTGCTTTGCATGTCATGGGTTTATCTCATATATTAGTTTCACCTTTTAAGTTGCATTACTGAAATAAATGAACTTTTGCACGATATTCTAATTTTTCAAGTTTTACCTGTATTTTCCACATGTAAAATAAGGAGAGAATATATAGCCTTGTCTTATTCCTTTGCAACTGAAAAATAGGTTTTTTTATTATGTTCTGTATAGACTGTGAAGAAGTAGAGATGTTTTGGGAGTCTCATTTTCCTAAGGACATTCCATAACTTAACATGGTTGACATAATTGAAGGCCTTTCTATAATCAGCAAAGCATATATTGACTTCTTTTTGGAATTGTTTGGCTCTTTCAATTAACCAGGATGCATCAGCGATGATGTCTATTCTTCCTGTCTATTATTCTTTTCTAAAAACAACTTCATCATTCCACATTTCCAAAGCTATAATCTGCTGAGAAAGTTAGTTTGCTAACTTGTGATATTGTATGATTATTTGCACATTCTAGTAAGTCTTCTTGATTGTGGTATATAGACAAAGCTCCAACAGGGTTGACTGCTGTGTCAGTCTCCATATTTGCTAGTATAATTGAGTTAGAACTGATTTGTCTTCTGTTGCTTGTCACATTTCTATAGGTATTTCATCAATTCCTGTACCTTTCTCACTTAGTAATGACCAACGTGCTCATTTAATTTCATTTGGTTGTACTAAGAATTCATGTGAACAGGGAGTATCTTCTTAAGATTCTTGGTTGTCTCAAATATGTACAGAATTTTAGTACTATATACAGTAGTCCCCAAATTGACAGTCGTAGTTTGGCAATTAGAGTTATAAATTGTGACGGTCAGAAGGTGGGTCACCACGTAACCAGAACTGATTCTACAGTCTTTTTCATGGTGGCTGTTATGGGAACTGTACAGTCATTAAGCAAATGCTGCAGTCATTCATTGTTTGCTATGGAGCAATTTTTGCTGGAAACTGGTATCCAGCAAAACCTTTGAAAATTGTAATCATATGATAAGACGATTGGGCATTGCAAACGTCTGTAAATATGGGCTGTTTAATGCTCAAAATGATCATGTGGGAAGGGAAGATGATGTTGGAAATATGTGTCATAAATAGCTTTTTGGGTGGGAGGTCCATTGGAACTTCAAATGGTCATTAAGTGATCAGTTGTAAATCAAGGACTTCTTGTATTCTGTATATGTTTGATTTCTCTAAATCTGTCCATTGATATCCTTGAGCATATCAGTTTGAGATTGGAATCTCCTGAGTTTGAGGATCTTTTGGAAGACTTTTCTTATTTATCCCATTATTGTTTAAATCTTTAGTATCTTTATAGATTGTAATATAGTTTCTTGTTTTTTGACACAATAGTTCTCTGAACTTGTTAAATATGGTCTTGAGAACTTTGATATTCTTGGCTTTAATTTCGCTTCTTGGCAATTTCTGTAATCTATTGTGATACCCATTTTGATTTCCTCTTTCTTGCTTCTTGGCAATTTTCCCATTAACTTATTTATTTTGTTTATCATATTTAAGACCCATTTCCCTCACAGACGGACTCTGGGTGGTGTACAGTAAGATTTAATTCCACAGTTCCTCTGGTTGTCAGTCATTGAGGTTCAGGGTTTTAAAATGATTCCTGATGTTCCTTAAAAAAAATTTGTTCCTTAAAAATTGTGGGTATATTTTTAAGACCACAATATAGAAAGTGGTTGGCTTTATTCATCTGGCATGCAGATGAATGCAGTCGAACCTTATCACACAGCACTAGATCATCAATCACTTTTTATTGTTTATGCAGGTGGTTTTTATTTTTAACAAAATACAGGAGTGTTTTTATCATTGCTTTTTCCAGCATTGTATGGAAATGGTGCCTTTGTTAAATTGTTCTTATACCTCCCGCATCTTCCTCCATTGCTTTTGGCCAAAAAAGGGCCTCTTTTGTGCAGGTGGAAGATCTTAATGCCATGGGTGACCCTGTTGGGAAAATGTAGTCTTGACATAATCCTGGGATTCTTTGTGTATCCCTTCCAGAAACATTCCCCTACTGCCACAATGAAGCAGCATAGTAGGACTCTGTGTGTGTGTGTGTGTGTGTGTGTGTGTGTGTTTAAAATTATGTTCTGATAAATCCTGATCTTTTCCCTATGCTTTTTTTTCTTTCAGTGTCTACTCTATAGGACAGATCAGGCTCAAGATGTAAAGAAAATTGAGAAATTCCACAGTCAATTAATGCGACTGATGGTAGCCAAAGAATCCCGCAGTGTTGCCATGGAAACAGACTGAATATCTGGAAATAAAATGAATGTTCCAGTCACGTATCATGGGAGGAATGTATCTGTTGGATTTGGGCATATTTGGAATGGACACACGATGGCATCAAGTGGACTGTTAAAATTGAGTTTTGTAAGGATTTGGGGGCTCCACTTCAGAGTGGCTGGTAGACTATATGCTTTCATTGAAAGCTTCTATTTATTTTTCTTTCAACTTGAGTGAGGAAATATATATGTTCTTTCCTGGAATTCTTAAAGGTGAAAGTATACCCAGCCAGATTTATAACTTCCTTTCTTAAAACTTTAGGATATTGCCTAAAAATGGAAGGGGTTCTCTGACGGGTTGAAGAATACTGTTATATAGAGGGTTGTGGAATTTTATGTTCTGTTAAATTAGCGATGTATAATCTTTATATATTGATGTATTATTTAGTTGGCAAATAACATCTGATAGTGTTCTACTGGAAAAACAAGGATGCTTGTGAATCAATGCCTGTGTCTAGACTTAAAGATTCAGAACTGATTCTTGCTTTGTAACCATATAAACTGAAAAAACATGTTCTGTTTGTTAACAGGCAAATGCTAAAAATAGCTATTTCTGTTCTGTATTTAAGATTGCTGGCAAAGACACATTTGGTGAGATGGGCAGCATACAAGTTTGATGAATAAATAATTCAAACTGGCTTTGATTTTGAATGATAGAAAGGATTAAAGATGTGCAGAACATTTGATCTTGAACTGCTCCAGATGTAAAATTTTAGGAGTCATCCTGCTTCTAGCATAAAACTGAAACACTTCTGCAGTTTAAAATACCTGTTTCACACTTGAATGAGACATTTTGCAAAATATCATGTTAAAATGGTTTGAAACCAAATGTTTACTAGTAGAAACACCTGAGGCATATGAATAAAATTGTGTAGAACTTTTAAATAACTGCTACTGAAACCAGTCTTCAAGTGTCTTATAATTTCTTTTCATATGAAGTTCTCACTTTCAGATGCTAAATTAAGTAGTGGTCTACACATGGGACTATGGATAATCAAATACAGCTTATGACAACAAAGCTTCACAATCACACAAAGTATAAAATGGTAGGCATAGCTTGCCAATAATAAAATAAAATTCATCTTAGATTGTTATTCTGAAACTAGGAAATATTAAGAAAATAATGCTCAAATGTTTTACTATAGAGTTACCAGCTTCTCTAGGGAATTGCAGTGATCAGATCTGTGCAAAGCTTATTGTTTCAGGGATGAAATGTTTTAGAAAATATGAAAAATTTTAAAATTTGAATTACATCAATCCAGCTGTCGTGGTCCATTTCTCTGAATTGTTCCTTGGAATATGCAGTAGGAAGTTACATAGAGACTTCAGAACTAATGCTTCTCATAACTTTATACTATTGGTTTAATTACTTTGAAGACCATCATTGTATGGGGCAGGGCTTAGTTTATTATGCAAAGGTTGATTATATTGTTATAAGAAAATATTTCTCACTGTGCTTGAACTAGTTGGCTGTGAAATCATTTTTGTAATTTCAGAACATGTAAATAAGTGAGCCCCTGTGGTTTCTTTAACTAAAATATGCTGTTATAATCTTATGAAGAAATATAATCTAGAAAAGCACTCTTCATACTTGAATTTATAAACTGCCCTTTAGAGACTAAATTCAAATTGGAAAATGAGCAGCAAGATACTAGTTTCAATTACTTTTTCCATTTGGGGAAAAAAATCTCATAGCTTCACAGTGGTCAAAAGTATTTCTTAACTAGTTTGTTTTAGTGTGTAGATACTGCACTAATTTAAAAAACTTCCAATAAGTGGAACCTGCAATATGTAATGCTTCTATTCTGTATCACCCATGCTATCTCCCAGGACACTCCATTCACCTTTATTTCCTAACCCTTGCCTGTCAGTCGCATTCTGTGCCCACTCAGCATGCTTTAAAAAATCCTGGAGCGTTCTGGAGAGCAATGTTCCTCAACTTTAAGACAAGTGGATTTCAACTCCCAATGCTGACTGGGGAATTCTGGGAGTTGAAGTTCACTTGTCTTAAAGTTGCTAAGGTTGAGAAACGGCTCTAGAGTGTTCCCCTCAACAACAAGAAAAGTTACTTTCTAGCTGGGAGTTTCCAGGATTGGTTTACACACACACACACACATTCTATGCACAAACCTCAATCCTTTTTATGGATTTTGGTACCAAAACTTAACCACTTTTGCTGAAATTCAATGTATCTAGTGTTGGAAGAATTATCCTTCTGGGTTCAGTTCCAAGTGGGGAAAAAGACACTGGAAACAGAGGCTATTTGGAAAGATGGTTTAATGGTGGACAGGACCACATAGCTTGGAGCTCCAAAGTGAAAAGGACAATCACATGCTTCAAGATGTTGGGTGAAGGAGAAAAGAAGGGCTGAGAGGCTGAGAGACCTTTAGTTTTATACCCTCTGTTGGGCCCCACTTTAGTGTTTCCTATTCCTGTGCAAGAAATGAATCCCATTGGCTGTCATACTCCCAGGGGTGGGGGTCTTAGCTAACTTTGTAGGCTTTGTCTGTACCACATGGCTTCACCTGAGTGTTGGCTGATACAAGCTTCCCAGGCCAGGTGGTGAGATGGGTAGAGGCCTTCATTATGTAGAGTACTCTGGCCTAGGTTTTAATGGCCCATTAGCAAAGGGGGGTGGCTGAGTTTCTGCTTCCGAGTTTCTACTCTTTAGGGGAAATATTCTGCCTTTTTAAATATTTCCCAGGATATTTCATTTTTCTAGGAGAGGGGTGGGGATTAACTTCCTACACTAGAAAGCAGCAAATTTGAAGAAACCTGACGACTCTTCTGAATTCTCCAGACTACCATGAATTCAGTTTATTTTGATGATGAATATATCAATATTTCATTTCTGCTAACAAAACACAATTTTGAAACAAAAAATCTGCCAGCTATTCAAAAAAGCAGACACTGCTGTAGAAACTCGAAAAATTAGAATATCATGCAAAAGTTCATTTATTTCAGTAATGCAATTTAAAAGGTGAAACTAATATATGAGATGCTTTATTACATGTAAAGCAAGATAGTTCAAGCAGTGATTTGTCATAATTGTGATGATTATGGCTTACAGCTCATGAAAACCGCAAATCCACAATTTAGCATGTCTATCTCATATATTAGTTTCACCTTTTAAGTTGCATTACTGAAATAAATGAACTTTTGCACGATATTCTAATTTTTTGAGTTTCACCTGTATAAGGGAATTATTCCACAAGGTGTGGAAGGAAGTGTGCAATAATTTTTAGAGGAGCGTTTTAGGATGTGTTCACTCTTAATATCATGCCTTTTCTCCTCAGTTTTTTTTCCACTTGAATATTGAAAAGAATTCCTAACACATAATCTGTTGTTGTCCAATGGTTAATGTATCTGTTTTAATATACAGTACATGTATCAGTGTTATACAGAAGAAACTGATCATGTACTGTGACTGCAACCTTACAGAAGCTGATCACTAGGCAACAGTGATTCAAAGTAGGAAAATATAGGTCTTTTCTAAGGCCAGTGGTAAAGGTGCTGGAAGGAATTCCAGAAGCCACGGCTTGCATGTTTTCCCCATGTGACTTAGTATTCTTTTCTACTGAATAGAATGCTGGAAATAAATGAATGAAAAATCCTCACTATTCTGTCTATAAACATAATAACTCTCTCCAAACTGAACAGAGTGGGATCAAACTATGTTAACAAGAGAAACCAGCAAAGGAAACAAAACAAGATCTTGCCGGCAAAGGCTAGACATGAAGGAATATATTTCATACTTCTATAGAAAAGAGTGGCAGATAAAGGAGTATAACAGATTTTTTTTCATGAGCTGTTAAATGCAGGCATTTTTACCAAAGATCAAAAAGTCCTTGGTTGAAAGAGCAGTGCTGTATATGGAATGGAAGAAGTTAGTCTTTACCATCTCTTCTCAATCTAATCCACTTCAGTGAGGACAGATTATGGAATAACTTTATACTTCACTCTGTAGACGAAGAGCAAAATAACTAGTCTTTGTAATGGATTGCATCAGCTGAATTACTAGTATTGAAATCCCATTTAAATCAAGGGGCAAAACTAATCTGGATTTGTTAATTCTATTAAATTTGTTAATTCTATTAAATGGAAACTAGCTGATTTCATCCAAATCCATGAGTTTTAAATTTATTTCCTTCCTTCCTTCCTTCCTTCCTTCCTTCCTTCCTTCCTTCCTTCCTTCCTTCCTTTTTTATTTTTATTTTTTGATTGATTAAATCCTCAAGAGCAATTCAAGCAAAAAAGGCTAGCTTTTAAAAACCTCAGAACATGTTATTGGACATACCCAATTATTTCAGTGAACAGGCTCCTACATGCTGCTGTCAATTCTTCTCATCATTTTGCTGTAACAATTGGCACATGATATTGCATAACAACATCAAACAAGTAGTTGGTCAGGTTCCTAAGAGTGTTGAAATTTTCCAGCATTGCTTCCCATGACAGGTAGCAAGGAGGCTTTAAAAAGAGTTTCAATATTGCATGTGTTGTCCTATGAAGAGGAAAAGAGTCCATTGGGTAGGTCCAACCTTCAGCTTATTTTGTTCTCTGGTTTTCTGAATATATTGTTCGTTTATGTGATTACTATGGTATGTGCAGTGCTAGCTTACATAGGGTCATTTTGATAAAAAAACAAGACATATTAAAAAGAAAAAATAATTTTGGTTTTCCACTTTCTATCTTCCACTTCCAGGTGGAACTAATTTTCTTTTTTCCATCAGGCATTTTTCTCTCCTTTCTTAGGAACACATTGGATGAATGTCTTGAACAGCAGCGTTTTAAAAAGTTATACATAGTATAACTGCTGTGGTGATTATTACAGATATTGCCCAGAAGGCAAATGGGTTAGGCTATTCCCTGCGAATTCCTCTATCAAGAGTCTGTGTGGTGAGGATTATGTAATTTGTAGTTATGTGATTTCTGCTAGACAATAACTTTTAGTCCTTTTTTGGATTTGTTTTCTGTATTTCATTTGTTATATTTACAACTTGTTTTCATTCACAATTTTGAAACATCTAACATAATAAAGTTACAATAATAAAGCAACTGATAATATGCAGCATCTTACATGAGAGCAAAATAGCTTTTATGTCTTATTCATTCGTTTATGAAATGTATTTATTTATTTATGAAATACCCAAAAGACCAGAAACAATGGCAAACAATGTCAGAAAAGTGCAGTGTCATATTTTAATTAAACACTAGGGTAAATATGATCATTTCATTTCATTTTAATATTTTATTTGCAATATTATAATTGTATTATTAAAATATTATTTTATCATACAAACATCTGTACGATTCCTTGATTCACAAGACTGGTACTTTAAACGTTATTAGGTTTTTAGCACAAATTCTATAGTGCTGAAATTACAAAAAAGGGTTTGTTCTTGCTTGAGGAATTCTGACTTATCCGTGTTAATATTAAGTCTCATCATTCATAGTGTACATGAGATTAAATTGGTAAAGACTGTGGTAAACAAATAATTCCTAATTAATTATGAGTGCTCCTACTTAGCCCTTACCAGCAGTTCAAATGGCTACATGCACTATACATGTATGTATATGAGGCAGAGAGCCAGTTTGGTCTAGATGTTAAGGCACCATACTAAAAGCCAGGAGACTATGACTTCTAATCCTGCCTTAATCGTGGAAGCCAACTGGGTGACCTTGGGCTAGTCACTGTCTCTCAGTCCAACTCATCTCACAGGGCTATTGTTGTTATGGGAGAAGTAGGAGGAGGGAGGAATATTAGATATATTTGCCTCTTTGAGTTGTTTATAAAAATAATAAAGGTGGGATATAAATAAAATAAATAAATAATGTACTAATGGACAATGGATAATTGAAAGTATGCTCCAAAATCTTAGTAGATTGTTCCTTGCATATAGGATATGTTTCAATCCTGTTTCAAATAATCCTGGAATATTACTGAGCGTCATGCTCAGATTAAAATTATATAAGCCTTGTTCTTAAAAGTGGAAAAATGTTATTTGTTCCTTTTGGGGGAGTTAGTCTTTTCTCTGGTGAAAATATTTTTTAATCCACTGTTTCTGATTATGACTTTGTAGTCATAATGTTGCTTGAACTGATATTGGCTGCTGTTTTGGGGACCATTATCTACTTATTCCTGACTAAGACAAAGGAGGAAGTTCTACCTATAGGAGATGGATGGTGGGCTGCAGGAGAGAAGCCGGACTCTGAAGAAGATACAATGATACATCCTTTTAAAGTGGTCACCTCAGAGGAGGAGATCCAGGTGAGAAACTCTTTCATATTGAAGTACAGCAGAACATGCTGGGCTAGTTGTACAGATCTGCCCATGCTTTCTGAGAGATAATGCAATAGCACTTCTACTCAAATTCTTGTTAGAATTGCAGGCAAACCATTAAAGTACTTGTAAAGTATTTCAGATTAACCTCATTATTACCTCTTGACTTTAATTTGAATAACTGATATAAGAAGTATAGAAAGTTTCTGTCCTCACAGAAAAAAAGATGAGACTGCAAGATTCTGTTCAATAGCAATAGCATTTGGACTTATATACTGCTTCACAGTGCTTTACAGCCCTCTCTAAGCAAATTACAGAGTCAGCATATTTGGGTGCTCATTTTACAATCTGGGTCCTCATTTTACCAACCTTGGAAGGATGGAAGGCTGAGTCAACCTTCAGCCAGTAAAAATCGAACTGCCAAACTGATGGCAACTGGCAGTGAGCAAAATTAGCCTACAATACTGCATTTTAACCGCTGTGCCACCATGGCTCTTAATCTATAGAAAATGGGAGACTGCATAGGCTCTGCTGAATGGGAAGAGAAAGAAATGGTAAAGGAAGCATACAATGGAGAGGCATCAATGAAGGAGGCAATGCCCCCACCGTAACTCTTTATAGAAGACATTCCTTCTGAGCCAAAAGAAGGAATGATTTTCATTTCTAAAAATATTACTTGCCACATGGCATATCATAATCAACAGATTTCATGATGCTCTTTTCATTCTCGGACACATTGCATAAAGCATTTTATATACCATTAGAAAAAATAATTCCCCAACATAATTTATCTGTTGTACTTCAATGTGTTCCTTTTCCATGTTTTATATATAGCTTACATGATATATTTACTTAACTTTAATTGCAATCATTAACAGGACATTGCATGATATCCAAGTGTGCTTTTTTATTTTATTTTCTTTTTCCTGTACATACTTTGTTGGTGTTCTAGGATCTACATCAAAGACTTGACAAAGCTAGATTTACAGAGCCATTAGAGGACAGTTATTTTCATTATGGGTTTAATGCAACTTACCTTTAAAAAATTATCTCTTATTGGAGAAACGAATTCAACTGGAAGAAACAAGTGGAAATTCTCAATCAATTCCCACAATTCAAAACAAAGATTGAAGGTTTGCCACAATAATTACTATAGTATATCTGATCTGAGTATTTTAAGCCATTTGTTTTCTTAGCATCCATGCCTGAAGTTTGCATACCCTGTTTGCCAGTCAATGCACTCTGGTACTTCCTTTTAGTTATGAGTGAACACACAACAGTTAGATGGAGTCTTAACACAAAACTTCATTATATTTCATACTTTCCTCTTGTTCTCTCAATTGTCAACATTCCCTTCTTTGTTATCTTTCCTTTTTCTGTGCCAAGGACATGGAGAGAACAAGATGGAGTAACCTGGATAGCAATGGATATCGACACATCCTTGAAAAAGGACGTAGTCAGCTGTGAATGTTGTTATGTTCATCATGGGACTAAGTGTGACCAACTGGCTATCTGAAACAATGGCCTGGATGTATGTGGTGAATGGAGCCAATCAGTTTGTCTCTTTGCAGATTGGGAGGGTTGAGAACTCTTTCTCTGAGCTTCTTGGCAACTCTTACATGATCCCTTTTTGGATGGTGGGGGAACTAAATTGAACTTGGTTTAAGACGGTGTGGGGAGGTATTTCTGCCTAGTCATTGCCATGCTAATCAAGCAGTTTCAGTGTTGTTTCTCTTGCACAGAGGGATACTTTCAACCACATGGCTCTTTTCCTGCACATAAGTTCAGATAAAATCTCTTCTTCAGAACATCCCCAATAAACATACATAAGGGAGATATGTTTATTTTAATGTTTTTGAACATCAACTCAGAGGGATATCCCCAACTCCCCCTTTTTGCTGGAGTCAGAAAATTGAGATTACTTTTAAAAATAAGGCAAAAGTAACTCAAACCATCTTTTTGCTCTCCAGCAACCTTTGAGAGTGAGAGGCCATTGCTTCAGGCTGCACTGAATGTCATTTTGAGAATACAGATACTAATTGAAATCCACAGGGCACAACCCTCTCAGAAAATTATATTATGTTGGCCTATCTATTTAGCTATTTTCTGAAGATTTTGTGTCTATGTTTTCTTCCTGTAGGAATTGATGTCCATTTTCTTCATATAAAACCTCTGCACTTGTCTGAAGGGCAGTCTGCTAAGCCTTTATTGATGATCCATAGATGGCCTGGCTCAGTGTAGGAACTGTACAAAATTATCCCTCTTTTGACTGACCCTGCAAACCATGGCCTGAATGGTGACCATGTTTTTGAGATGATTTGCCCTTCCATCCCCGGCTTTGGCTTCTCAGAGGCTCCTCACAAAAATGGTATTTGGTTCTGGGGAAGGTAAAAATGAAAGGTCCAAGGTACAGATAGTCTTCAACTTATGACCACAATTGAGCCCAAAATTTCTGTTACTAAGTGACACATTTGTTAAGTGAGTTTTGCCTCATTTTACGACCTTTCTTGCCACAGTTAAGTGAATCACTGGACTTGTTAAATTAATAACACAGTTATTAAGTGAATCTAGATTTCCCCATTGACTTTTCTTGTCAGAAGGTCACAAACGGTGATTGCATGACCCTGGGACACTGCAATTGTCACAAGTCACTTGCCAAGCATCTGAATTATGATCATGTGACTATGGGGATGCTGTAATGGTTGTAAATATGAAAAACAGTCCTAAGTCACTTTTTTCAGTGATGTAACTTCAAGCAGTCATTAAGTCAAGGACTACCTGTATTCTAGTCAGGCTTGTAGTGACTGAGTGTGATTTGAAATACTGTATTGGTAATTGTGATCTCATAATTTTGGTAAAATATTTGCTGGGACAAATGTTAACAATCTTAAATATGAATGAAAGATGAAAGGACTGCTTATATTTGAATTTAGAAAAAAAGTCTTATTTGTTTTTTCCTTGTTTTTTCCTAGGCTTTAATTCTATGTGTGCTGTCCGTGTCTTCTATAAGTTAATGCTCAAATTGGGCTTTCAAAATTCTACGTTCAGGGAGGGGACTATGGGTCTGTGATAAGCACAAATCTGGCTCAGATTGCTCCACGGTGAGATTTTGTCTTTCTAACAGTTACATTCAAATCAGATTTATCTAAGCAGTGCATAAACACAAAGTGTCTTTATTCTGCTTTAGACTGTATCATTCTACTATAGACAAATTCATTTTACAGAGCCCTGTTGGCAAGATTATTAGTCATCAAGACATTTCAACTTATTTTCTTGTTAAAAATGGGTATGAAAAAAGGGTCTTACCAGATCAAATTTTGGATCATGAAATATTAAATTTCTTGGATTATTACTACAGATTATTACTACATATTTCTTGGATTATTACTACAGAAGTAGCACTGGATTGATTATTGGAATCTTTCACAAGTTACACTTTGTATCTTACTGAATAAGTTTATGGAAAGTTCTCTCCTCTTTTCTTTTCTCATTAATAGCTGTTGTTAAAATTATTCTTAATATGTTATTTCTTATAGTATATTTTAGTATATATTTATATTATATTTATGTTATTTCCATCTAAATGGTATTTGATGTTGCAGTACCATACTCATGTTGCACTATAAACAGTTATATTCAGAGGCTGCATTCACAATTAATTTTCTGCCTCCCAAAGGAAATTCAGAATAAAAAAAGCTAACCCTCCCAATTCATAGTAAGCTCGTCCTCAACTGATGACCATAATGGAGCCTGACTATTATAGTCAAAAGTCATGAGGGTCATTAAGTGAAGCACCCACATGTTCACCTCAGCTTATGACCCCGCCTTCCTTGCTCTTCCCAATGTGGTTGTTAAACAAACAGGTCATTAAGCCCCAGGAACCCTGGGGAAGTTCCTGGGAGGCCTAGTGCAGGTTCTGCCTCAGGCCTCCAAAGACCTCCCATACTCCCTGAGATAGCCCGTGCTCTGCTTCTCATCACTTGGGGTCCCCGCAGGCCTTGGGCCTTCTTCCCATCCCATGGGGGGCTCAGTGGTGACATGCTACTGGTTTGTCCCAGTTTGGCTGAACTGATAGCAAAAATTGCTACTGGTTCAACTGAACCGGTAGTTAAAAAAGCCTCCAACGATCAGCTGAGAGATCGAAAAGAGGAGAAAAAAGAGAAAAGCACAGGATTGGCCCTCCCACTCACCCCTGTGCTTTTCTCTTCTTTATCCTCTCAGCTGATTGATGCTGCAGGCCTCAGCTGGTGTATGGAAACTTGCACAGCCATATTAGGTGCACGCAAGCGCGATCACCAAACCAGTAGTGGAACAGGTAGGATCCCACTGCTGGGGGCACTGCACTTTCCTCCTCACCCTGCATCACCCATTGTGTACTTACCTTTTCAAGATCTCTGGAGGCTGGGTTAGGAAAGGAGAGCAGGCCACTCTGTTCCTCGGTCACATGGTGCAATCCCAAAAGTGGCTGCCACTTTCATGGCAGCTTCATTGAATTGTGGGCACTCCAAAAATAGCAGCTGCTTCTGGGATCATGCCACGTAGCCCAGGAATGGAGGGACTTACTCTGCTTCCTTAAAGTGAGCCTCCAAGAAACTCCAGAACTCTGCAAACCACTGTGGATTTTTCCAGAGCTCATGTTAGGGAAACAGAGGAGCCTCTTCATTCCTGGGCTGCCATTTTCAAAAGAACCACAATTCAGTGCTAAGTGACTGGTCTTAAGTCAGGGATTATCTGTATGTTAAAAAAGAACCAAAGAAATATTAGCTCCTTTATTGTCTTCTCTTCCTTTATGACCATGGATGGGTGTCTAATGGTATTGTATTTTTAATATCCTTTAACAAGGTGCTCAGTGCACTTCGTTAATGCTGACTTCCAAAAACTTGACTGTCAGTGATTGTATAAAGACAAGAATACACCGAGGACATAATTTGTTAGATGTTGCCAGGGATGTGGTCAATAATGAGAACAGAAACCAAAATATCTGTGGCGCGTCTTACCTCATACCCATCTTAACACTCTAGCACACAGCTGGCAGCTCAAGAGGTCCCTGCAGAGTTAGAGAGCCTCTTTTCTCTGGGATATATTTTTGATTAAAGGGAAGAGTTGTCCATAGAGTCATTGACCTATCAATGGACATAGTCTGGGACAAATAATTGTTAAGAACAATAATGGCCTGCCAATGAACTGAACATCTGATTTCTTAAATTGAACTAGTCTTTCCAAGTCATCACTTTAAGCTTTTGAATTGCAGGGGCCATCTTCTTCAGCCAATGGACATGCTATGTAGGGTTGATAGATATTGTAACTTATCACATCTGGAGGTACCACTCTAAAGAAGGGTGTCTGAGAGTCACATGAGTATATCCCCAAAACTTCAATTGTGGAAGATTTATTTTATATCTATAATATCCCAAAGAAGCAAGTGTCCATTTTTACACTGAGTAATAAGACATAAATATATGAATTTGAACAAATCACAATGTTATTGTTAAAGTGCCTGACTTCTTTCTAACAATTGTTCTAGCCATGTGAAAGGCATTTACATAAATTTAGTATTCCTGAGCACTCTCAGCTTCAAGCAGCTACTCTCCATTCTGTTGGGACAATATTTCCCAGGACTATTTGGCTTCCAGGCAGAAGATATTCAATGGCTCTTTCCTTTCAAAAGAAAGGTGCTCTGTAGAATTATTCTGGAGAGTGGCTATCTTCACCTTCAAGCTACAAAGCCAGACACTGTAGGTAAGAGAAGCTTTTGCTTTGAGCATTGCATGTGTTCGTTTTTGCAGATAAGTCTTTATATAACCAGGAAACGCACCTTTGTTACTTTAGTTACAGTTAGGCGGTAGGATCTAATCTAGCCAATCTTGACTGAACCAAAAAACTAAACAGGATCAAAGCTAGTTAGAAGGGAGGTGAATTCCCAGGTGTGTAGTTTAGACTGGGAGGTTAAAAAAAACAGGGAGAAAACAGAAAATAATTTCTGTATATTTGCCAAGAGTCAAAGTTGACTCAAAAGGAGACTTGATGTTACTGTGTTGCCTATGTGTTTTCCTAAGCAGCAAGAAGCCTCCAGGAAATTGTTACTTGAACTTAGTTTTCTTGTAGTGAAGTAGTAGCCCTGGAGTCCTAAAAGTTTCTGGCAAATATGCGAATGAAGATGAAAGCTCACAATGTCAGCACTGATCAGAAGCAGAAATCCTGTGTGGCCCTATATGATCAGTCCGTTCCTCATGGGAAGCAACACTGATTCACTGCTTTTAATCAAATAGAGGATTTCTATTCATTGTAATGTCTGCCTTCTTGTACAGGTAACAGTAGTTCTCAACTTGCAACAGTTCATTTAGTGACCGTTCAAAGTTGCAACGGCACTGAAAGAGTGACTTATGACTATTTTTCACACTTATGTTATAACTACTGCAACATCCCCATGGTCATGTGATCAAAATTCAGATGATTGGCAACTGACTCATATTTACAATTGCTGGAGTGTCCTGGGATTATGTGATCACCTTTTGCAACCTTCTGACAAGCAAAGTTAGAACAATTAATCAGTGGAACAACTTGCCTCCAGAAATTGTGAATACTCCAACATTGGAAGTTTTTAAGAAGAGATTGAACCATTTGTCTGAAATGGCATAGGGTTTCCTGCCTAAGCAGGGGGTCAGACTAGAAGACCTCCAAGGTTCCTTCCAACTCACTTATTCTACTCTATTCTATTCTACTCTATTCTACTCTATTCTATTGTCAATGGGGAAGCGAGATTGACTTAACTGGACCACTGACTTAACAACTGCAGTGATTCACTTAAGAGCTATGGCAAGAAAGCTAGTAAAATAGGGCCAAACTCACTTAACAACTGTTTCACTTAGCAACAGAAATTTGAGGTTCAGTTGTGATCATAAGTCAAGGATTACCTGTATTCTGTATTTTCACACTGTTGATTGTTGCTCAGAGTATGAAGATCGGGGCTGCTCACAAAATCAGTGAAATAAAGAAATACGATTCTCAGCAAAAGGGACCAGCACACTTCTGCGCATCGCTGGGTGCCTTTGCTTCTCTCCAAATTGTCAGGACATGTCCAGACATGTGTAAATATGGTCATATTCATGTGTTGATAGCAAAGAGGATGATGAGTCACAGTTCTCAAATGCCTCTCACATACCTCTGGCAATCAAGAGATATAATAAAGACAAATAATTCATAACTATCTGAACCATTAAACAAGTTTTTTTTAAAGCAAAGAATATGGCTGGCCTAGTTTGATAATTACAGTTTCTTCTATTTTTGCCTCTAGAGTTGCCTGTGTTTCTGTCTTAACATAGTGTATGCAATCTACAGTGTGCTTTTACATAGCTGCGCATGAAGCTGACAATGATGGGAACATTCATAGCATGAAATGAAAAATATTGATTGATAGCCCTTACCATCTTTAGATATTGTGAGATTAATTTCTGTGGGTTCAGTTAACTTATTTTTCCTATTCCTTACTTTGTTTCTAAGGTAAAGCCCCTGAAGTTCATCCTGTATCATGCTAACATTCTTCTATGATACTTGGTTATCTCAGCATCTTTTCATTATAAGTTACTTGAACTCATTTCTTTTTGTGAGGAACCTTTACTGTTTTTCTTTCGCTCTTGGCTGTGATGCCTTAGAACAGTGGTTCTTAACCTGGGCAATATTTATTTATTTATTTATTTATTGCTCCCCATCTCTGGCTTAGACATTAAACTTATGAAACATAACAGGGGCGATTTTGTTTTCAGGGGCGATGGAACAAAAAGGGGTGACGTGGGGGCAAAGGAATGGAAGGGGGGCGATATGGGGGCGATGGAGCGAGATATATTGAGAGAGAGAGAGAGAGAGATCTATATTGGTAGATAGGTAGGTAGGTAGACAAACAGACAGACAGATAGGTAGATAGGCAGGCAGGCAGGCAGGCAAACAGACAGACCTTTTGGATGGATGGATGGACAGAGGGACAGACAGACAAAGAATGAGAGAGTGGCAGCACTTTGGGAAAGCAGTGGTGGCGGCTTTTCCCAACATGCTGCTGCATTCGAGGCGCTGGTTCAGGTGCGGTACAACAGTCAATGGGGTGAGCCTGCAGGGCCGGCGCCTCGAACGCCCCCTGCTGCCTCTTAGCGTCCCCAAGGGGGCCGGCAGAGGGGCACTAAGAGGCGACAGGGGGGCGTTTGAGGTGCCAGCCGGCCCTGCAGGTTCACCCATTGACTAGCACTGCTCCGGAGCCGGCGCCTCCAATGTGGAAACAGTGGCACAATATGTGCCGCTGCGGCCACATTCGATGCGCCGCCCCCCTGCCGCCTCTTAGCGCCCCTCTGCTGGCCCCCTTGAGGACACTAAGAGGCGGCAGGGGGGCATTCAAGGAGCCGGCCCTGCAGGCTCACCCATTGACTGTAGCACCGCTCTGGAGCTGGTGCCAAAATGGGTGAAACTGCAGGGCTGGCCGGCACCTCGAATGCCCCCCTGCCACCTCTTAGCACCCCTCTGCTGGGCCCCTTGAGGACACTAAGAGGTGGCAGGGGGGCGTTCAAGGCACTGGCCCTGCAGGCTCACCCATTGACTGTAGCACCGCTCCGGAGCCGGTGCCAAAATGGGTGAAACTGCAGGGCCAGCCGGCGCCTCAAACGCCCCCCTGCCACCTCTTAGTGCCCCTCTGCAGGCCCCCTTGGCCTTGGGGATGCTAAGAGGTGGCGGGTGGGTGGCGCGTCAAATGTGGCCACGGTAGCACATAACGCGCCACCACTTCCACATTGGAGGTGCCGGCTCTGGAGCGTTACTACAGTCAGTGGGTGAACCTGCAGGGCGGCCTCAAACACCCCCTGCCGCCTTAGCCCTCTGCTGGCCCCCTTGGGGATGCTAAGAGGTGGCAGGGGGGTGGTTGTTGGGGGAGGGGGGCAGTTATGTTGGGGGAGGGGGGCGATGACAACTTCCTCAATGGCTCAAGGGGGCGATTCTTTCAAAAAGGTTAAGAACCACTGCCTTAGAAAACTAAAGAGGATTTGTCTTGTGCACATATATATTTGTTTATGTGCTTATATCTGCCCAATATATACCTGAGATTTCTCAAAACCTTAACTTATCCATTCTCCCAATTTTAAGGCCTTAAAAATAGTAAAATAAACATCTTAAGCCTATTTTGGAATTTATAACTAACTGGAAAATTGAACCATTGTCTTGGGGGTTCTGATACATGATGATTGCTAGAAGTGATCCTAAAAATGTCTGCAATGGTGCAATCAAAGCTCTGTGCTTTGCCATGCTGAGACAGGTTTTCAAAAAAGGCTGGGGAACCTCCAGTAGTCACTGAGCTCTGGAGATACCTATTGGGATTTCCAGTGGTTAGTAATCCTTGAGTTGTGGAACCTGTACTAGTATATGTATATGAGTAAAAGCACTGCCATCCATCCAACTGAAGCATTCTTTGAAACAGATGAGAAGCACAAGGAGCTTCTTTTCCTTACGGTAGTAGTTCTGCCTTCAGGGGAAAGCTGGCAGGCCAACAAAGCAGGGACAAGTCTTGACTTAGCCTCATAGTTAATATGATAAAGAGGGTTGCAAGGAACATTCTTAAGCTTCTGGTTTTCCCTTTATTAAAACATTGGATTAATTGGTGAACTGCTAATGTCGGTAAACAGTATGCAGTATCTTAATTCTTTTGAAGTATTTGATATATGCTGTTTCTCCCAGAATGGTCCTTGTCATGCATCTGTTTATTAAATGGCATCTGAAGATAGTAATTTATTATGTATCCATCAGCCTCCCAAGTAGATGAAACAGGAAACATGACAAGATGTTTCTACTTCTAATTCTGCTTAATTAATAATGGAATTAGGTGGTAAAAAGAGAGTGGGATATGTGTACTTTCAGACTTGTAAGATTCTGTTAACGTAAGGCTACATTAACAGAATCTTACAAGTCTGAAAGTACAAATCTCTCACTGTCTTTTTTTTACCACATAATAAGGTAGAGCAAATCCTTTCTAAGTTTCTTTTTCTGCCTTTTACAGAATTGTGGGCTTCTCACTCTTTTATCGAATAGTTCCCTAGGCAACAATCCCACCCTTCAAAAGAAAACATTCCATTACAAAAGTAGCTTCTGTCTCCAACCTTGGCAACTTTAAGACTTGTGGACTTCAATTCCCAGAATTCCTCAGCCAGCAAAGCCTCCTCAGCAAACGAAGTCCAAAAGTCTTAAAGTTACCAAGGTTGGAGACAGGGGTGGGATTCAAAAATCCTAGCAACTGGTTCACTGCCTGGTTGCTTGGTGGGCATGGCCTATTGGAATTTCCGGGAGGGCTATTTTTTGCCTTCCCCAGGGTTTGGAGATTTCCCTCAGGCTCTGGGATAGGGAATGGTCTTTCCCAGGGTCCAGAGCCCCTCTGGAAGCCAGAAACAGGCCCATTTCTGGACTTCCAGAAGGCCCATTTTATGCCCTCCCAGGGCCTCTGCGCAGACCCTGCACTTACCTGCATCCAAAATGGGCCACATGGAGACTCTTGGGAGGGGAGGGGTGGGTGGGGCCAGCTGGTCAGTTCAACTACCGGTTCAGCGAACCAGATGTAAATTTAACATCCGGTTCACTTGAACTGGTCTGAACTGCCTGATTCCCACCCCTGGTTGGAAACCCCTGATCTAAATTGAAATTCACCACTTTCTCTTTTTTCCTAGCCTGTGGCTTGAATGAGTCTCCTGTGGGATTGGCTGCATACATCTTGGAGAAGTTTTCTACATGGACTGATTCCAGTTTTAAAAAACTAGAAGATGGAGGACTAGAAAAGTAGGTATTATTTACCACCCCACCCCCCAGTGTATCTTAGCTGACTTTAATTGTCCCAAATTATTTTGTATCTATTTATTTTATGCTGTTCTGTTACGTGTTCATATGCTTAAACACCGATGGCTTAGCAGCTCTGCAATGCTCCTCTGAGGACTAAACATGCAATGAGTTCTGCTGATGATTGTAATTTTATTGAACTGGGGGAAAAAAAGAACTTCTATAGAACAGAAATACTTAGCTCTCCCGTGTTCCAACTTAATTCTTAGTTGAAATTGACTCTCACAGTGTGCAAAACCTTAAATTTTAATTTGTGGGGCATCTTTCCTGAGCATAAGCTTTGGAGTCAGGGATATCTATAAGATATCTATGTACTTTATCACTGCTCTACTTGGCTAATTTTTAAAATATGGTTGATTACAAATAATGAATGAATAGGAAGCATTGCCTCAGCAACTTCCAATTTGTTGCCCCATGAAATTCAATGAGAGACATTGATTGTATTGGGACTAGTATAGATTGTTCATCCTTACTATAAAGCTGTTTACAAATTGTGCACTTGCTTGCAAATTACAGAGCTAATATATTATGGCATTGCGAGAGAGAAAGATGAAGCTTTGGTTTAGCAATAGATCATGTACATTGCACAAAATCCTCATGGAATCTCTCTGCTAAAATCTTCTTGCAAAGGTGAAGGATCTATGATCATTTTAAAACATTTTAAAACATAATTTTAACAAAATAAGGTAATTGAGATACTACGATCTGTGATATATCAAATTATAGGTCCATTTAATCTAGTGTTCCATTCTATGCTGGTCAACTACATGCTCACAGAAAGGGAATGAGTCCATTAGTTCCCTTTGACCTGCATTCTACAACATCTAATATTAGGATTCAATTTTATTCATTTAAAGCAAAGTTCCCCAACCTTTCCGATTTTGCGGACTGACGGGGAGGAAAGAGGAAAAGGTTCTATGTGAGTGATGGGTAAGCGTATGTGCAGCTCGATTTGCATAAGAGGTGAGCACAGGGCAAATAGAGCATGTGCACATGCTCACCTACTGCTCTCACAAGTGAGGATGTGTATATGCGCTCACCTGCCACTTCCATAGCCCAGTTCCAAATGGCTCAAGGCTTGGTAGTGGGCTGTGGTCCTGGAGTTGGGGACCTCTGATTTAAAGTAAAGAGATCTGCTGACAATAGGGGTGAAAACTATACAAAAAATCATGAGAAAATCATGTTTGCTCCTAGGATGTAGGTTATGTTCCCTGACCCTAAAGAGTCAAATTAATTTTGGATGACAGCGAATAGTTTATCTGACAACATCTTATTAATATGTTATTATTGTTGCTAGAACTCACCCAGAGCACATGAGAGATTATGACTGTTTTTAAAATCTTATGGTTTCCTTTCACATGAATTGATTTGAATTAAATGAAATCAAATGATTTTATTTCATTCAAACCTTCATTTTAAACAATTGCTTGGGAGGGTAGTAGCTTGTAGCTTGCTTTGAAAGCAATGGTATACTGGGAGATGAGATTTATAAGGATGTTTATTAAAAGTGAGTATAGTTCAGAAATATTTGAATGCATTTTCCTTGCATTGAATGACAGATGCAGCATTAATAGGCAGTAATTGCTCGTGTTTTTGTCATCTTCTTACTTAATATATTATTAATTGCATATGGTGAAATTCAGTTCATGAATAATAAATACCACAAACTATTCATTTGCTCTTACCATTCTGGAGAGAAAACAGCAGTGACTAAAATGATGTTGCAAATCACAGCCAAAAAGAGTAATGTGATTGTCAAAGTCACTGTAAATGACATTTCTGCCCTCTCTCATTTTCTTTATACCAAATGTTATGGACATCTACATCTGAAATAAAATCACTGGGATTTATTCCCAGATAGGTTTGCATAGCAACCACTCCAGGGCTCCGTAGATGTGTTGGACTACAATAGTTAGTTTCCAGTTAGTGGTCTTAAGTAGTAGAAGAATAGAATAGAAGAATTCTTTTATTTGCCAACTGTGATTGGACACACAAGGAATTTGTCTTGGTGCAAATGCTCTCAGTATATATAAAAGAAAAAATACATTTGTCAAGAGTCAAGAATCACAAGGTACAACACTTAATAATAGTCATAGGGTACAATAAGCAATCAAATCATACTAGGAAACAGTCAATATAAATCATAAGGATACAAGCAACAAAGTTACAGTCATACAGTCACAAGTGGGAGAGGATGGGTGATAAGGAGTGATGAGAAGATTAATAGTAATAGTAGTGCAGACTTTGTAAATAGTTGGACAGTGTTGAGGGAATTATTTGTTAGCAGAGTGATGACGTTCAGGAAAAAACTGTTCTTGTGTCTAGTTGTTGTGGTATGCAGTGCTCTATAGCGTCGTTTTGAGGGAAGGAGTTGAAACAGTTTGTGTCCAGAATGTGAGGGGTCTGTAAATATTTTCACAGGATGATGTGAACTGTATTCCTGCCCATCTAGAGGAAGCCAAATTAAGGTACATTTTGTTGGTATGTAAGATGAAGTAGGAAATTGGAATACAAAGTTGTCAGAGGATAACTAGGTGGGAGAAGGCATTCCACCTAAGGGCTTAGCCATATAATAATTTTATTCCCTTGAGGAAGATAATTTTTAAAGATTACAGTTGAATGAAGTGGTGAAATTTGCAAGCAAGTTAAATGTAACACCCAGGTGGGAAGTTAAAGAAGGCTTCCCCATTGTACACAGCTGCTAGGCTAGTATAAAATGCAGCAAGCCTCAAATATATTCCAGAGACATAAAAGCAGTCTTAGGATAGAAGTACTCAGCATGTTTCATTTTCATATTGAAAATGCCATTCCCAGTTTGGGGTCCTCCAGTAATTTTCAACTTCAACTCCATTAATATATTGGCCTGAAATTATGGGAGCTGAAATCTAACAACTCTTTTCCTGTTGACATATTTTGTTTATTATTTTATAATATAAAATACAAAAAATTTGAAAGAAAATAGCAGAAAAATAAGGGAAGGAAAAGGGAAGGGAAAAATGTGGGGCAGAAGGAAAAAAGCAGGAAAAGGTATTGATTTCTGATTCCCTTTGGTGCAGTAGAATAAGATAATAGCAACAAACCTCAACTTTTTACTTTTACATAATAATATAAACTAGCTGTTTCTATAACAACAAACCTATTAATCAGTTAAACCCAAAATCAAAGTTTCATTTTTTTCCACCTCAAGCACAAGATCCAGAAGCGGTTTCCAAGCAGAAACAAAAATAATCGTATTTTTTCTTTGATACAGCAGTTGAGGAAGAGTGTAATGGCTAGTGGTGCTTTGGATGCCAGGAGGGGAAGAGGAATATCAGTTGTGCTGCCTAAAAGAGCTGGCAAAACCCAATAGGACTCATAAGAGAGTCAGGGTAAAGACAAAAGGCAACTGGCCTACATTTCCTGTGAGCTGCACTAGCTACAGCTTGTGAAAAGAGATCAATTGCAATACATCAATTGTGTTTTTTTCCAGGAAGTTCACTCTGGATGACCTGCTCACAAATATAATGATCTATTGGACTTCAGCTTGTGTGGTTTCTTCAATGCGCTTCTACAAATAATGTCTTGGGAAGGGTATTGGTGTAGAAAAACATGAGACGTAAGTGATTGCCATATTTCTATTTTGGGGTTCTTGTTCCAGAGCAGGCATTCCTAATTTAGCCAGCATACTAGGTACAATGTCTGAAGTCTATTCCTGTATCATATACATGCCAGCCAATTAAATGTGACTGTATTTATTTATTATTTATTTATTATTTGGTCTTATATGCCGCCCTCTCTCCCAAGGGACTCAGGGCGGCTCACATAAAAACAACCATACAAATTACAAAAGTTAAAAAAGAATTAAACCAAATTCGACCAAATAATCATTAAAACCCACTAACAAACATTTAAAATATTAAAACAACCACCCCTCAGTCCAGGCTGGCCTGTTCGAATAACCAAGTCTTTAGGCCGCGGCAAAAGGAGCAAAGGTCAGGGGCCAGTCGCAGCTCCAGGGGAAGCTGGTTCCACAAAGTGGGCACCCCCACAGAGAAGGCCCTCCCCCTAGGGACCGCCAGCCGACATTGTCTAGCTGACGGTACCCCAAGGAGGCCCTGTCTGTGGGCGCGCACCAAGCGATTGGTATTCGATGCTGGCAGGAGACTTTCCCACAAGTAATCTGGCCCTAAGCTATGGAGAGCTTTGTAGGTAAGCACCAACACCTTGAATCTGTATGAAGTTATCCTAAGAAAACTCTTTGTTGGAATCACTGAGTATTTCAGAAACAATGTGAGAAACAACAGGCTTCAGCTGAATGCTGGCAGACTAAGTGGCTCTGGGTTTTGGGATCTTCTCAGACTTTATCATCTTTGGTAATGGGATGGGGTCTGGCATTCCCAGATCCACTGCACAGTTTGGGGGTCTTCTAAACTTACAACACCTGCTCGAGGAACAAATAGCAGTCATGTTGAGGAGGGTTGTTGCACAACTTTGTGTTATGTACTAGTTGTGCTCCCTCTTGGACCATAAAACTTTGTGGAGACTCAGGGCACACAACCCAATGCACTCAGCAATAGCCTTCCTTCCATTGTATATGCCTGCTTATTACTAAGCGGCATTTTTACAAAGTCAGCTTATTGCCCCCAACAATCTTGGGTCCTCAGTTTACCTACCCCGAGAGGATGGAAGGCTGAGTCAACCTTGAGCCTGGTGGGATTCGAGCCTGCAATAATTACAGGTAGCTGGAACTAAGTGCTAGGCTATTAACAGCCTGCACCACCAAGGCCCTTACTCATGCTTTAGTCATCCCCAAAATGGATTACTGTAATGTCCTCTACATGCAGCTTAACTTGAAGAGCATCTGGAAATTGCAACTGGTGCAGAATGCCACTGCAAAGATTGTTATATGCATCACTTGGATGGTCCATGTTATATTTTTGTTCCACAGGCTGAACTGGCTGTCAGTCTGCCTCTAGGTGTAATTCAGTAATTGTCATTCTCTTCTTTGTCTGTTATGGAGCAGCTCCTGCTTGGTCTTTTTTTTTTTTTGATTTGATGAAGGCCCATTTGGGATAGCCATGAGTTCTGAGGGCCTTTTGACATGTTTTAGTTCTTTTTCTTTTCCATCTTTATTAGTAGGCATAGTTTCAGCCTGGTGTTATAAGGTTTATGACAGGGTTATATTTTGTGCCTCTTTATCTTTTGCTTGTGTTTCATGAAAGCAATATTGTTGGAAGAAGAGCATGCCTTTCATTGTTCAATTATGACATTGCTTTGCAGGTTCCCTGTGGAAGTTCCCACAGGAATTGCTGCATTTCCCAATGAAGTCTTGCATTTTCCTCGGTCATGGGCTAAAAAGAAGTATGTTAACATCGTTTCATTCAATTTCATGCCTCGAGGAGGTCATTTTGCAGCTTTTGAGGAACCAGCGCTCCTTGCAGCAGACATCCTTCAGTTTGTAGATAAAGTAGAAAAAGCCACCTTTGTCCAATGAAGAAGAAGGAAGGTTGGGTGATGGGAATGGTTTTACCTTCAGTGCAGAATTATTGAGATTAAATATGAGAAAAGGTCATTTGGGTTTAACTATTACTAATTGTTCTTAGATACTTTGTAGCTCTGCTTTTTCTTATGTTAGTTGATGAAAATCAGATCCTCCATTCAAGCTGAACACATGATGAGCTAGTAAATGCTATGACTGAATGATTGAACTGCAAATGAAGACATGGCCCTATTTATTGTATCATGGTTGTACAGTATCACCCATCTAGATGGGCTCCTTAAACAATAAGAGGGCAAATCCTTGCTAACAATCTAGAAACAGATACAAAGGAGAAAGCAGAAGAAGTGAAAGGAAATCTCACCTGTATGAGCTCACTGAATAGCTCTTCCCTAGTCACTCTTCCCTCTTAATTTTAAACTCTTGAAACAGTGGGATGATATCATTGTCCTACTTTACAATACCTTACTCAGATAATATGGATGGTACTCACTGGATATGCAAAATGCAACTTTCCAGGAGCACATAATCTATTTCAGGCTGAGCAGGGGTATCGAGGCGTGTCAAAAAATATCAAGATGGCAGGCATGACCATGCCGTCAAAATCCCATTGCTTTTTAATGCATGTGTGATGCACATTAAGGGTCGAGTCTTTGACTGTGCAGTCACACCTGCCATTTTGACTTTTTTGAGCTCTCTTTGGATGCTCCTGCTCTAAGCTACACTTAATGGCTTGCCTGGACTGTGCTTTAAAAAAGTAGGCAGGGCCTGAGTAAAGCCGTTGAACTTAAAATTTTATGTAGATAAATAAAACACAGTTAATATAATTATTTCTCGTGTAATTCCTAATAATTTCTGTTTTGTCACATTAATAAATCATAATTTAGCTGGACCTGTTAAAGCATGATGTACACTCTTGCTTTGCATAAAACACTAAGAACAATTATTAAGGTTGTTAAACCAATTGTCTGATCCTTTTGTCAGTTACTTAAAGTGCCTCCCAGCTAATGAAGGCATGAAAGACTGATGGAGTAACTCTCATGTCCTCAGCTTTGATTTAATGATATTGTGCTTTGTCAAAAATTATATGAACTGAAAGCCAACAAGACAAGTTTATGCATTTTTGAAGGCATATAAAATCAATCTTATGGTCCTCAGTTTCAGTTCTGGGCCCAGAATAAATTATACAAATGAATGTAAATTGTGTTTACTGATTTTGGGGGATAAATTACATCTCTTTGGAACAATTCTGACCACAAAGAGAAGGTTTTCAATGGTTATTTTAAAAATTATATGATGGAAGAGGGCAACGACAAACCACTTTATCACTGTTACCAAGATAATTGAAGCCTGATGTCATCAGGAGTTGAGTTTTTTTTTTTAAATAGTCAAAGAGGCAGTGAAGAATTAGCTTAGTAGAGAATGGAGGAACTAAAAGGGTGGTTGTAAGGATGGAGTAGTGGAATTGTACAATACTCAAAGCTTTAAAAATATTTTTCACTCTCAAACCACATCTTCTAGAACTTCTGTCTTTCTTCTCTACAAAGTTAACACCAGGAGTGGGATTCTACTGGTTCACACCAGTTTGGTAGAACCAGTTGTTCCCATTCCCAGTAGTTCAGAGAACCGGTAAAACGGGCCCCTGGCTGGTCCTGCCCCTCTCTGCCCCTTGTCTGTTCCCTGCTCAGTCAGTCATTATTGTGCATGCACGACATCTCGCGCATGCGCAATAATAACTGACAGCATTCTCCCCCTGCCTGCCCCACCCAGTCACTCCTTATAGCACATGTGCACTCGCTTCCCACATTTTCACACCCACCGCCATCGCTTTCAGCAGCAGCAGCAGCCAGCCAGCCATCACTGCCTTCCTTCTACCATTGATCTCCCTAGCTGAATGAGGCTTTGCAAGCCCGGTTGCCTAAAGGCAGCTGCTGACGCCAGCCCCAGTTGAGTCCGACTCCTGGGCTGGCCTAGGCCACCACCACTGCACCACTGCCGCCACCCTCACCCTTGTTGCCACCGCTGCCACAAGCCCCGGTTGAGTTGTGATTCCCGGGCCAGCCTAGACCGCCACCACATGCCACCGCCACCCTCAACACTCGCGTCCTAGCAAGCTCCCCCCACACTTGCCTGACTTGCTTAGCCACCACTGCCACAGCTCCATGTGGCACTCGTGGCCTAGCAAGCTTCCCCCCTCACTTGCCTGGCTTGCTTAGCCACCAGTGCCGTGGCTCCATGCAGCACTCGTGGCTTAGCAAGCTTCCCCCCACTCCCACTTGCCTTGCTTGCTGGTGGCCAAGAGGAAGGTGAGCCAGGGCTGACCTGTCACCGCTTGGGTCCCGCCTGGATTCTCTGCAGTTGCTGGGCCTTGCCTGCTAGGGGTGGGAGTGGGGGGGTTACCAGGGAGCACGATGCTATGCTTCCCGCATCACCCCTTGCCTGCCGCGCCTTCCCTCTGCTGCCTGCCAGCCTGCGTGCTTTGGCTGAATGCAGACCACCATTGTGAGAATGTGAGTCAAGCCTCGCAAGAGCGGATCTTCCAGCCCGTGGAGCTTGCATAGCGGCTGCCCACACTCAGCTAAAATGCTTGGCCTGAGGGAGGGGCGGCTGGCAGAGGGGCGATGCAGGCAGCATAAGCCTCGTGCTTTCTGGTTGCCCCATCCACCCCCAGCTGCATAGAATCTGAGCAGGGAACAAGATACCCTGGCTGGCTCACCTTTCCATCTGCCACCAGCCACAGGAGGAAGGTAAGTTTGCAGGCAGTCGGGAGGCTGCCTCACCCATCCCACCGGCAGCTCTGGGCTAGGCAGCAGTTTGGGCTTTCCCAACTGCCTGGGACTTCCTCCCGCAGCTGGTGGCAGAGGGAAAGGTGAGCCAGCCAGGGTGGGCTGGCTCACCTTTCCTGCAGCTCACCTGTCCCGCAGCTGCTTGAAGTTCCCAGCCGGGCCCTTTACTTTCCCCAAAAGAGAGAGGGGAGGAAGTCCCACCCATGGCCCCTTTGTTGGACCCAGAAACCTTGCCTGCCAGTTTTTGCGGGCAACCCGGGACCGGGCATGAATGGATAATCGCACCCGGTCCCTGGGACTCTGGGACACTCATCATGCATGGGGACGGGGTAAGTGCGCAGGAGATGTGTATGCATGCGCAGAGATGGGGCAAATGCATGGGGGCATGCGCTGGGATGTGCGTGCATTGCATTTTGGGGATGTGTGTGCAAACTTTGGGTACTCGGTGCTGAAAAGGTTAGCCATCACTGTACAGATGAAACAAAGAAACAGCAGAAGAAGTTGTCAGTCTCCAAACAAATTTGTTAGCTTCCTGAATGCATTTGTTCCTTTCTGGCAGTAAAAAAAAGAAAACTTCTGCCATCTAAATTCATATTTAAAATTCACTCTAGAGATTGGGGAAAACTAAGACAATATTTGCCTTCAAACATATACCCTTTGCCAGTTTAAAAGTGTAAATGTTTCAGGTTTATAAATTGCTAAAAATCATGGAATTTAAAGATAGAATATTTTATATAGTTATGCTTTAATAATAAATGCCAATTTTTGACTAATGAGTAGATTTTGCAAATATAATAGTTGCATTCCTTCATAAAATATGTAGCTGAGTAAATCAAATTGAAATGTTCAGAAAATAGTGTGTCTACTTTTTCAAAAATGGAAAATGAATCTCATAAACATTTTTATAAAACAAGAGGGTCCCTTGAAAATATTTCGGGAAGGATGATGTGGGTTTGATCATCATGAATCTTATTACAACATTCTGTGCAATTGAATTCCTTTTAAACTTTTTCAATAAATCATCAAGAATTAACTATGGACAATAATTCATAGATGGCATATTCAATTAAAATTAAATAATATTGACTGTCTTTTTTTTAGATTGTCTTTGTGGGAGGGATAAACAAATTGGTCCATATTACCAACTTTAGTGGCAAAGCTCAGAGGGCAGTGTTTTAAGTGGAAAGATTTTGAAGAAATTAAAAGATTGCCCAGCAATATTTTTTCCAATAAATTTTATGTTCAGATTCCCTATGCATATAAATTGATGTAATACAAGAAATGGATTCAGTTCTTGCTGTTAGCTGTTTGGATGTTATAGAAAACACAGGAAATAGAAAGTTAATCTTTCACTAAATATCACTAAAGTGATATTCCAAAGTGAGCAAAAACATGTTTTCTGTGGGTGGAAAAATTAACACAATAAAATAATGATCTTTCAATGCAAGTTAAATATAGCAAAATATTATTGCGATATTAATAATGATTTTCCTTTAAGATTAATGTTGGATGTTTAAATGTTATTTTGAATTAACAAAAGTAATGAATAAGTTCTTTGTATTTTGAAGACCACATATATATTCATGTATATCTAGTCCTAATTATTATATTTTCCTAGTTTGTAGCTTTGTGTTCTTATTCTTTTTGATTTCCAAATTCTGAATTTTGTTTTTCTAAAAATGAAATTTCTTTCATTCCATTTCGAGCCACAGATTTGTGATGATAAAATGGGAAAAGAGGGTTTGAATGATTGTGTGCAATTGTTTACAGTGTTCAAGCCTGATATGGCTTCTTCAAAACATATGCAAGCCAAATTCAGAGAAGTCTTCCCATTCAGAAGCTCAAGAGTGATCAAAGTGAATTTCTACAGATCCTGATGAGATAGAGAGAGATTTATGCAGATTTTAGAATTTTTAATGGAGTGCTCAAGTAAACTGTAATGATGCCAGAAATGACATGCAAAAATAACAGCTAGTCTGGTGTTGACCTAAAGAAATGGAAAATTCTAACAGCCAAACTAGCTAGCTAGTGCTGTTGTGCATTTCATTTCAATTGCATCTGTGTATGTGTTCATGAAGCAGACTAAACAAAAAGACAGGTGTTAAAATAGAAAGGAGGAACTTCCCCTGGGTTAGCCCATTCTGCTGCACCTGCCACCTCCTCCTCCTCCTCGCGATTCAAAGGCCTTTTATCCTAGAAGAGTGAGGATGAAATATTTCAAGAAGTAGCATCTGGTGTGCCATAGATAAGTAGTATTGAGGATTATCCTACAGACTCAAGGATGTTAAGGTGTCAGGTTTCTATTTTTCCTCTTCAATGTTTTATATTTCTGATCTTGGTTATAGGACCTTTTGAATCACATCCAAACAGCCAAAGAAGGAAGATTTTGAATTATATTATTTTCATTATTTTGAATTATTTTATTTATTTATTTATTTATATTGCTGCCTATTCACCCATGGTGCCTGGAGGCAGGTTACACAATGTAAAACCATATTTAAACAAAAAATAAAAATAAAAAACAATAAACACTAACAAAAAGAATCAATAAATTAATAAGCCTTGGTGGTGCAGGCTGTTAAACACCTAGCACTTAGCTCCAGCTGCCTGCAGTTAGTGCAGGCTCAAATCCCACCAGGCTCAAGGTTGACTCAGCGTTCCATCCCCTGGGGTAGGTAAATTGAGGACTCAAGATTGTTGTGGGCAATAAGCTGACTTTGTAAAAATGCCACTTGGGGGGCCCAAAAAAGCCCTAGTAATAAGCAGGCATATACAGTGGAATGAAGGCTATTGCTGAGCACATTGGGTTGTGCTCCAAAGATTGTAAGCTGCCCTGAGTCTCTGGAGAAGGGCAGCATATAAATGTGATTTTTTTAAAAAAAAGTACAATAGAACAAAATTTGGAAAAAATAAAAAAAATAAAAAATCACCCCCCAACTTTTACCCCCCACCCCGACGACAGCAGATCACACTAGCCATTTGATGGCCTCCATCCCTCTCTGGGTTTCCCAGGCCTGCTGGCAAAACCAGGTCTTCAGTGCCTTTGGGAAGAGTGCTAGAGTGCCATTCTAATCTCTGGGGGAATGATACTCCAGAGAGAGGGAGCCACCATGGAGAAGGCCCTTCTTCTGCATCCCCCCAGGTGTATCTCCCTCAGGAGTGGGACCAGCAACATTCCCTGCCTTCCCGCTCTAATGGGTTGGGTAGATGTGACTGGCAAGAGATGTTCCCTCAGATAATCTGGTCTCAAGGCATGAAGGGCTTTAAAGGTGACAACCAGCACCTTGAATTGTACTCGGAAACAAATTGGCAACCAATGCAGCTCCTGCAGGTGAGATGACACATGGGCACACTGGGGTCTGCACAATATCATGTGGGCCACTGCATTTTGCACCAACTAGAGCTTCTGGATACTCTTCAAGGGCAGCCCAATGTAGAGCACATTGCAATAATCAAGACATGAAGTGACCAGGGCATGAGTGACTGTGAGTAGGGACTGTTGGTCCAGGAAAGGGCGTAACTGGTGCACAACCCACAGTTGCGCAAAGGCCCTCCTGGCCACGACTGCCACCTGCTCTTCAAACAGGAGTCATGAGTCCAGGAAAACCCCTAGATTATGCACAGGGTCTGTTTGAGGGAGTGCCACCCCATCCAAGACCAAAGGTGGTAATTCTCCCTGAGCCAACAAACCCCAAACCCAGAGCCACTCGGCATTGCAAGGATTTAGTTTCAACCCATTGCTACCCATCCAGCCCCTAACAGCCTCCAGACACTGTGAGAGGGAGGACACAGCAACACTTAACTCACCACAGGCCGAGACATACAGCTGAGTATCATCAGCATATTGCTGATACCTCAGTCTATGGTGATGGATGATCTCACCCAGCAGCTTCATATAAATGTTGAACAGGAGCGGAAAGAGTACCGAGCCCTGCGGAACCCCATAAAGCAGTGGGCGAGGGCTGGATCTCTCCCCTCCTATCAACACTGACTGAGAGCGGCAGCAGAGGAAGGAAGTGAACCAAGACAGCACAAGGCCTCCCACTCCCATCCCCCGAAGCCACCCCAGGAGAATCCCATGGTCAGTGGTATCAAAAGCCGCCAAGAGGTCAAGTAGAGCAAGGATGGATGCAGTACCCCCATCCCATTCCCGCCAGAGATCATCCAAAAGTGCAACCAATGCCGTTTCTGTCCCAAATCCAGGCCTGAATCAAGATAATCCATTTTATCCAGAAACCTCTGGAGCTGCTGCGTGACCACCTTCTCAACAACCTTCCCCAAAAAGGGAAGATTGGAGACAGGTTGGAAATTACCCAACCGGGTGGAGTCCAGCTATGGTTTCTTAAGAAGAGCGGGGACCACAGCCTTCTTAAAGTGCTGGGGCACCATCCCCTCCTGTAGAAAAGCATTAATCACCACCAGAGTCCACCCGCCTGTCACCTCCTCAGAAGCTTTCACAAGCCAGGAGGGACATGGGTCTAAAATACAGGTGCTTGCACGCATACTCCCTAGGATCCTGTCCACTTCCTCAGGAGCAACAGGGTCAAACCATTCCCAGATAACAGGGCAAGAACCTGCCTCAGGAGCTTCCACCGGACCAGCAACCATGTTGGCATCTAATTGTGAACGAAGTCGAGCGATTTTGTCTTCCAGAAAATCCACAAATTCCTCAGTGCGCCCCTTCAGGTGGGCCTCAATCTCCTCCTTCCTTAGGAGGAGACAGCTCACCTTAAAGAAGGTTGCTGGGTAATTATCTGCAGAAGCAATTAATTTGGAGAAATACTTACACTTTGCCTCACGAATCGCCACAAGGTAGGCCTTAGTAGCAGCTCTTACCTGTGTTCAATCGAGAATTATATTATTTAATATTTCTGTTGTTCCAATCATGGTTATAAATATATGATTTTAGTATAATCATCCTAAATCACAGAATAATGTGGTTGTTGAGGTGCTTTTTGATGAATGAGTTTTATATGTGAATAAGTGTAAATAAATCTTATTCCTGTGTATTGGAGGGGAGACAACTCAAAATCTGGTGGTTTTGGTTTGTTCTTAAAGGAACAACAAATACATGCATGTGGCAATAAATGTAGTTCCTAAAAATAAAGGAGAGTAAACTCTAGAAGGCAGTAGACATATTTAAAATGGTAACGTTTTCAGGAAAGCTGGTGGGGAGGTTAGAAACATCAAGATGGCATCTGTGATTGAATACCCCACTATAGCTCTGTTATAAAATCTTTTAAGTTCTTAGTAGTATTTTCTTTAAGGAATGTGTATTATTTTGGTGAAAGTAAAGTAATTTCATTACTTTATTCCAGTCCCAAATTTTTGTAGTTAGGGTTGGGAAAAATACCCGAGTCTCTGCCACCAAAGGTGATAATACTGAGCTAAATGAATTAATGAACATCTTTAATATCAAACAGCATCTTGTATGTGTCATTTCTTCTGTAGTCTTCCCATAGTTCTATCATAATACGACAAATTAATAAAGCAATAGATTTTGGTAATCTGAAATTGTTTTTTCTATTTATGTCTTGTTTTCTATTCTTGACTTTCCCACAACCTTAATTTGCCCTCCTTTGGCTCCATCTACTATACATGATCTCCTGTTTCAGGCATGAGGTCACCTTCCTGAAACATACGTCAACATGTGCTAAGGCTATGTGGCAGAGTCACAGCATAAATCAAATTAATGTTTCCTACTAGACAGATCTGTCATGTTACAGACAAAATAAGTGGAAAGGAGGCTTACTGAATGATGGTTGCCAGACTTGCTTTCCAATGAAGTGTGGGAGGCTTTCTTTTGGGCTTATGCCTTCAGCAGCAACCTCTTTAGAGGTGAGGGAGTCCCAGAAGAGGGGGGAATCCAATGCACATTCACTGAATGTCTTCTTGGAAAGAGGAGGAGGAGGAGGGAGGAGGAGGAGGAAAATGAGAAGAGGAGGAGGAGGAGGAGGAGGAAGAAGAAGAAGAACCTAAACAATGAGACAAAGAGCACAACATTTCCTAGTCGTACCACAACTAACTGCAATGATCTACTACATATTGACTTTACAGAAGATAACATAGAAAAGGCATTACATAATCTAAAACCATCCCTATCTATTGGCCCCGATGCAGTATGTGCATACTTCTTAAAAAAGCTTTCCTCTGCCATAGCAGAACCCCTAAACATTATATATGATATAACATTCAGAACCAGCTCCTTACCGAACCTATGGTCCTTAGCTACGGTCATCCCTATCTTCAAAAAAGGTGACCCCAGCCTGGTTGAGAACTACAGACCAATCTCACTGTGTTGTGTCACGTGCAAAGTCATGGAATCAATCATTAACCAATTCATTGCCCTCCACTTAGACTCAAACAACCTACTCTCCAAAAAACAATTTGGTTTCAGGAAAAAATTGTCCTGCAACCTACAACTCCTACACTGCAAAAACATGTGGACTACTCTACTCGACCAGGGTAAAGCAATAGACGCAATTTACATAGACTTCTGCAAAGCCTTTGATTCAGTGGTACATGACAAACTACTGTTAAAACTAAACTCTTACGGCATTTCCGGATCCCTTCATAAGTGGATTACTGCATTCCTGTCAAACAGGCAACAAATAGTAAAAATAGGGAGCGCTATATCAAACCCTGCTCCAGTTAACAATGGTGTCCCCCAAGGCAGTGTTCTAGGACCCACACTCTTTATACTCTATATAAATGACCTTTGCGATCACCTTATAAGCAACTGCGACCTCTTCACGGATGATGTAAAACTATTCAACACCACCGACAATGCTACTGCTCTTCAAAGTGACCTTGATTATGTGTCCGAATGTTCAAACAATTGGCAACTTCAAATCTCAACCAACAAATGCTCTGTCCTACACATTGGTAAAAAAAAATCAGTACACCAAATACAAACTAGGCGGATATGACCTCATTGATGACCCTCACTCTGTCAAGGACCTAGGAGTACTCATATCTAATGACCTAAGTGCCAGAGCTCACTGTAACAGCATTGCCAAAAAGGCATTAAGAGTTGTAAATCTAATCTTACGAAGCTTCTCTGGAAATATTGAATTGCTAAGTAGGGCATACAAAACCTTTGCTAGACCAATACTCAAATATAGCTCATCTGTCTGCAATCCACACTGTATATCAGACATTAATACAATTGAGCAAGTCCAGAAGTATTTCACGAGAAGAGTACTACACTCCTCTGCTCGCAACAGATATTACCAGACTTGAAATTTTGGGCTTGGACAATCTTGAACTATGCTGCCTACGGTTGGACTTAAGCGTAGTACACAAAATTATCTGCTACAATGTCCTACCAGTCAATGACTACTTCAGCTTCAACCGCAACAATACAAGAGCACACAACAGATACAAACTCAATGTTAACCACTCCAAACTTGATTGCAGAAAGTACGACTTCAGCAACAGAGTGGTCAATGCCTGGAATGCACTACCTAACTGTAGTTACATCCTCAAACCCCCACTTCTTTAACCTCAAACTATCCACTATTGACCTCACCTCATTCCTAAGAGGTCTGTAAGGGGCGTGCATAAGTGCACCATCGTGCCTCCCATCCCTGTCCTATTGTCCCCATTTATTCATACCTATTTTCTGTATTCTTACTCATGTTTATACATATACCTATTATTTTGTAAGTGATTGACAAATCAAATAAATAAATAATAGAACATACCAGGGAGATAGATGGTCCAGTAATAATTAAAAGATGGCACGTTGCTGTTGCCTACCACAAGGTAGTACAGTATATAGACTCATTGAAATTCATGAGGCATTAATCATGTTAAAGAAATCTTATTGATTCAAATATTTGGTCCATTCTGAGTACAGTCAGAAGTTTAAGAGTTTAAAATGATTTTTCCTTTAAAAATGCCCTTGAGAATAATTGTGGCAAATATTATATGGTTGGGTAGATATCGCATCTTTCTCTTCGACAGAATTTTCATAATTTCTAAGTCCTGGAAAATCTGCTATTTTCTATTATGGGACTATTGGACTGGTGCCAGAAATAAAGTGCCAGAAATAAAGTGTGCTAAAATCAGAAAGGTATATGCTTTTGTGAGCTACAGTGCTTTCTTCATCAGATACCTGCATTTGATGAAGCAAGTTATAGTTCAACAAAGCTTTTGCCTCTCCATGAAGAGGTTATTCTGAAAAGAGGTTACCAAACTCCTCCTGAGTTTTGCTTCTGTAGGCTAACACAGATCTCCTATAACAGTGGTCCCCAACCTTTTTGGCACCAGGGGCCGGTTTCATGAAAGACAATTTTTCCATGGACCAGGGGAGAGGAGGAGTGTGCAACCTAGATCCCTTACATGTGCAGTTTACAGTAGGGGTCACACTCCTATGAGAATCTAATGCCTGATGATCTGAGGTGGAGCTGAGGCAGTGATGTTAGCACTAGAGAATGGCTAAAATACAGATGAAGCTTTGTGCAGTCATCTGCTGCTCACCTGCAACTGTGTGGCCCAGTTCCTAACAGGCCTGAGGGTTAGGGACCCTATCCTACAACATCTACGATCCCACAAAAAGGAACAAACACAAAAAGGAACAAACTTTATTTGAACAGAATAAATCCATCTGGTCTGTAGTGCATCAAATGATATAATAAAAGAACTTCAACATAAATATGGATAAGAGTGACATGTCATTCCGATTACGTATTTTAATACATAATTGTATCTTTGTAATTGTAATTGTAAAAGTTTCTGTATCTAAAATTAACATGATTATTAATGTTTTAATTGTGGTTGGAAATGTGGATATCTTTGATATTATTATCATGCTTTCTGAGGAATCTGGAAATTTTGACCCTGAAATAACTGGGGGTGGAAGTGGCAAAAAGATGGAGTGGCTGCTTAAAGCCATATACAGAAGAATCCCTTTTTCCTTTTCAATAACAAAACTCAGTCATAGCTCTTATCAGAGGTGGGATTCAAAAATTTTAACAACCAGTTCTGTGGGCATGGCTTAGGTGGTGGGCGTGGCTTGGTGGTCATATGACTGGGTGGGCATGGCTTGGTGGTCATGTTATTGGCTGGGTGTGGCCAACTTAATATCACTCACATCGAGGCACGCGTCTCCTCGCCTGGCCTGTCATGACTGTGGGGATGCTGCAACAGTCGTAGGTGTGAAAAATGGTCATAAGTCACTTTTTTCAGTGCCATTGTAACTTTAAATGGTCACTCCACACAAGCAAAGTACCAGCAAAGGAGGGGAAAAAAACTCCAGAGACGTTCCTGAGACAGGAAGTCTAGTCCTGCCAAGAATGTAATAAGGGTTAATGGAGAGGCAGTTTCTGTAAGCAACACCAGAATGTTTCCTTCCTGCCTTTCTTACAAGATTAGGCCAGTAATTTCTTCTAACAACCGGTTCTCCGAACTGCTTAGAATGTTAACAACAGGTTCTAGCGAATAGGTGCGAATTGGTAGAATCCCACCCCTGGCTCTTATGTGACATACAGGTACACCAAGGAAAAGATGTAGAAAATTTTGGTTTGAGTCAAGCAGTGCTCAAACAGTGAGCCAATGACTGCCCAGAGCCATACTGTCCAGTTGAGGCTCTCCCCTATATTTTAAACTACAATCTCCATCCCCGCAACCAGTATGAAGAAACACATTATAAGGTCAAGCAGCTCAGTCCTGTTTCTAATGGCTTCCTCTTTTATTATATTGCTTTCTGCAAAACTGGTTTAACACTTAAAGACCAAACTGGAACTCTGGCAGGACCACATCTCAGCCTTTGAAAATTTAGAAGTGAAAATACAAGGGGCTAAAGCACTAGATGAGTGACAAAATCATCTTTGTTTTTTCAAGATTAATCAAACCCCAGGCTGTTTGTAATGAGTAATTCACTCTGTAATGAATTTTGCTTTTAGCAAGTCCCATAGGAAGGAAGAAGTTGCAGAGTCCCTTTTTATGTGTGAGGCCAAGGTGTCAAAATGATAATGCAATTTGGGGCATGTGGAGCTATGTTTAATGGAGTCATATTTTTTGTAAATTCTGCACTGATCCTTTCAAGGACATGCTTCACAATATCCACATTGAAACATTGGGGGGGGGTACCTTGTCATTAAAACATCGTGCTTTTTCTATTCATCGTGGAATGCTTCTCCTAACCTTTTCATATTTAATCAGTTTGATCAACATGTGATAATTGCAGAATCAGGTGATTTAGTATGAAGACATGTTTACGTTTGTTGCCAGACTCTCCTTAGTATTCTATTATGGTTTAAAGCACTTCTGTCTCTAAAAGAGGCCAGCAAGAAAGGCTCTATTTTAGAATATTGACTTTCCGTTTAAATGCTGCCTCAGCTACTAAGAGTATTGTGAATATGGGATGGAGACAACAAGAATGTCCTGCTCAAGGTCACTATCTCATAAATAAGATTTGCCATAAGAAAGAGTTGAGCTATTTTTAAAAATGTTTGCCAGTCTTATTTTTATTTCTTTGGTCTAGGTATCTAAAGATTTGTATGTTTTTCCAAAAGCAAGACATAAATATAAGAAGTGGATGGTGGCTGTGACCATGTGGTTAAAGATCTGCCCCATTTTATATCTATTGCAGGGATGTCAAACTCACATCGTCACAATGGCATCACGTTTCTCTTCACTAAATGGGGCATGGGCATGGCCAGTGCGTGACGCCCAAGGACCGGGAGTTTGACAGCCCTGATCTATCACAAGGCACCTGAAGTGATGCTTCACTTTCAGTTATGTGGCACTTTCAGTTATGTTGCAGTTAAATTCTTGAATGTTTTTGATCTCTTAGTGCCCTTTATTTAGAAATTATAAACAGCAGAATAGTACAATTCCTGTCAAACCACATAAAATGTGTGTTTTAAGATACCATAATTTAATGTAAGTTTTTTTAAGAGTAGAAGAAAATCAGGGGTGGGTGGGAAACATCTCTATGACATAATAAATCATTCTAATTGCTTCATTCTTGCAGCCTTTGTCTGCATGAAAGTTGTCTGCCTCTGCTTTCTAATTCTAAACTTGGGTTGCTTGGTCCTTAGAGAATTGACAAATCAATTCAAGATGGTTTCTCCCATATTTTGTTCTTCATTTCATTAAGTTTTTGGCTGATGATGATTGGCTATTATGGGTAAATTCTGTCACAAACAGTTGAAGCTATTCTTCCAACACAGAGACTCTTGCATTATCTTTCTTTGTGTAGTTGTTGGAATGAAATACCTGTCAAGGGAAAGTCAGCTAACCTTGACTCAATACTATTATGATATCTGAATCAAAAGAAGTTCACCCTTAAGATTTTAAGGCAGAACTACTTAGTGCCCTCCAGAGTGCACTGGGCTACAACTGCTCTATTGACTAGGAATCTATGGGAGTGGAAAGAGAGAAAGGTTGGCAAAGACCATCCTAAGCATTTATGACACTGAACATGGATGGGCTAATCCAGCCAACCCAATCCTTCAACTGTGATGTGATTACCCTTCTTAAGACCACTTGGAGTGCCATGATCTAAAGATAGGAACTTCTTTTTCCCACTTGCAATAATTGTGTTTCTACCAATAATAAATCCTCAAGCTATGCACCTGATCCTTTAGAGTAGGGAGAAGGAACCTACAGTTGGTTAATTGTTCAACTATATCTTCTCATATTTAAGATCACCACATCCAAGAGAAAGAGATAGTGGCAATTGTAACCATGAGTCTCTGGAAATTCCCAATTCCAGTTACAGCAGAAATTCAGTTTCCTTCAGACCAGAATTAGAACTATTTAACAAATGAGCAAAATGGTTTCATGTGGATTCAGTACTATAAAGAGGAAAACCACTTTATCTGTTTTGTATTCAAACAAATGGGTCCTTCAATATAGAAATTATTAGATAGGAGGATATGATTCTCTACTCTATTGGTGAATTGGAAGACATATTTTTTCTGAAAGAAGAAACGGTAGTTTGATCCACACACTGTATCAAAAATTCTGTTAGAAAAACAGCTGTATGTGCTTCGTACTGGGAACGAACGCACAACAGAATGAGGCGAGGTGGCTAAATTGGTTGCTCAGGCTTTATTGAATTTGCACGCTAACAGCGAATAAACCACTCAGCCATGAGGCAACAGCTGTTGGCCTGTTTGACAGCTCCTTATATAGTCAGCTGTCAAACTATGAGCCAATCAGGTTGCGGCTGGGCGCCCCCTGCTGGAAACCAGACCAGAGGGGGAACTTCAGAACACAGCAGTATGTATATTGTATTCTTCAGAAATCCTAGCCTCACTCTTTCCAGAATCACTTGCAGAGATATCCATAGGGGAGTAAAAACATAGGCAAGAGGCCAGACACTCATCTCTTTTTAATTTGTTGTGATATGTGATAAAAGAAGGGTGTGGCTTTGTTTACATAGTTGTGGCTGCCATCTTGATTTTTTTTAACCCCTCCCTGAAGATATCCCTGATAACTTGAAATTAAAAGGGGCTTAAAGGAGCCATAGCAGTCCTTGTCATCAAGTGAAAAAACCCCAACTCCAACTGAATTAGTTGGCATTATTAATGGAACAGATGAGTCCATTCATATTTGAGACAACTTAGAAACAGAAAAAAGCTAAACAGGAGTCTTTTTTACCCATTGACAGCTCATTTATAGATATTCATACACCCTTGCATACACCCTTCACATCACCATTCCATCATAAAGATGCCTCTGTATAGGCAGTTGAAAGACAACTGGTCTACATTCAGATGCTTCCAAAGAGATCCCTTTACAGGGTGGATGGAAATGAGGCCTAGCTCTATTGCTAGGCCTGTGTGAGAGAAACTGGGAGAGCTGCATTTGCCCCTGGAGAACTTTGTATTGCATCCAATACAGACTGATCTGAGACTCTGCAGCAGCTACTTCACATGTCTGAAATAAGTAGAATAATTACACAATGATGGATACTTTTGATGTATCAAAATTAGAAAACAGTTTTCAGGGCAGTTGCCTTTTGAATTATTTGCTGTCCCAGTTTTACTTCTTTGCAGTTGGCCCAAACTATTCAAAGCAGTTGAGGGGCAGCTGTTACAAAATATGAAAAATGCCTTCTAGCCAATTGTGTACTTCTTTTTTAAAAAAAGGCTTGCGATCCAATTTATTTATCAAATATTTTTTTTAAGATTTAATTTTACAACACTCCCCAACATTTGGAATGGAAATTACCAGTGATAAATTGCAGTTTATATTTGCCGGAATGTATTAGGTTATATTACATTTGGCACATTCCTTGAGAAAGATAGATTTTATTATGATTATGTAGATATATGAAAACATCTACAATTAACATGAAATAGGAGACCATTTAAAAGTTTAGTTTTAGAAACCACCTGATAAAAAATTAATAGCAATTGTATTAGAAACTACAATTACCAAGATATAAACTAATACAAAATGAATAAAAAGAAAAATAGTGCTGAAGAGAGAAAAATAGAAAAGAAAAAACAATAAAGAAAAATATAAAGAAATTAATTCCCTCTTCATCACAAATATAAGCAATTTTAATAAATTATCTTCTCTTAAAAGACAACAAATGATCCTTTCTTCCCATATCCCATAAATAAACAAAGCCTTAAAGCCATGTTGTTTCAATTTTGATCAGAAAAGTCCATTAAGAGTTATCAGGGATAACAGCATATCTATTTTAACCTTGATCAAATAAAACAATTTTACATTCCTTTCTTTTACTTTTAACAATCTTGGAATTTAGTTCCTTCAAATAATGTCCTAAAACTTCATTTCTTGTCATTTTTTATTCATTCTTATAAAATTCTTCAAAGTTTTAACAAGCCTCTTTTGTAAATTCTACATAAGAAAATTATCCAGACCATTCTGTTGGCTATTTGTATATGCCTTTAAAACATCTGCTAGTTTGTTTTGTATGTCCAATGTGGCACTCTTTTCCACATCATTCTTTTAGCCTGTTATTTTTAAATCTACTTTCAGTCCAGTGACATTCTTGACAGGTAAAACTGACAAGAAAACTCTTACATTATTTGTGGAGCATTTGTGAGATTCTCAAATTTTCTCATTGTGTGGAGATGAATCTACTCACTCTTTACCACGGTTGTCCACCATGGTTGTCAGCTACACTAAGTTCACCATTTTTTCCTCCAGAAATTCAAGTCAATGTCTCCAGACAAAGAAGTTCAAGACAAATTCAAATGTGAAATAATAAGATAGAAGTGTATTATGCAGAGCTTAGAAAACTGAAGAATATTTATAAACACGAGGCAATAAAAGCTGTAATTGCATAAATTTGAATAGTTTACATATACTCTTTGCTTACAGAATTAAAGGATATGTGCAATTTTGGGCATTAAAAGATGACCCTGCTTATGAACATAGGAAAGTAGAAAGCAGCTCTAGAATTATCCTTGGGGGAGGGAGGGGATGCCAAAACAAACAAGGACATGGTTGCAGAAAATGTGAGCAAAGACTCATCCCTTTTCTATGTGTACCAGCATTTCATGTGTGTACCAATGGACAGGGTACTGCTGCCACTGAATTCCTATGGATGTCACTGTTAAGCTCTTTGAAAGGTATTGATATAAAATGCAAAAAATGACAACTATAGTAAATCAAAGAGGTTGAAACCCTTCCCTGCCAAACAAAACTAGAATGTTGAGATTCCTATTTTTGCAATAATAAGGCTAGGGGAAGACTGTTATCTGCATTATAAAATATAGCTTGGTGGAAAGAGAGGACAGGGAGAATTTTTCCTTTGCTCTAATACTCAGACCAGGAGTCATTCAATCAAGCCGATTGGAAAATTTAGAAACAGCAGAACTCCTTGTTTACATGGCACATAGACAGGCTGTGAACTTTATTACCACAAGATATTGGGATGGTCAGGAACTTAGAAGACCATAAAAGGGAATTGGAAATGTTCATAAAAATCAGTTTCCCAGAGATAGAGTATACTATATACTCTATAATCAGTGCCTGGATGCTGTAGGGGCCTGGATGAGTGACAATGAGCTATGATTGAAGCCTGGCAAGACTTTGGGTACATGGAGTTTCAAGATCCAGGTCTTTGACATCTTCAGTTCTAGATCGGGTTATACTATCCATTCAGACCCAGTTCCAGGGTTTTTTGGACTCCAGAATTCTCCTGGACTCATAACTGCTGCTCAAAGATCAGGTAGCGGTCATGACTTAGGAGGGCCATTATACAGTTTCAGTTTGTACACCAGCTGTGGCCTTTCCTAGATCAGGAGTCCCTGCACTCTGTCACTCAAGCCCCAAGTTATCTCATATTTGGACTACTGAAAAGCGCTCCACATGGGTTTCCCTTGAAAAACATTTGGTACAGCTGGCATAGAGTGCAGTGGTACAGGCAGTTTTTAGGGCCCCTAGAGTGGCCTATGTTACACCATTTCTTTGCAAAGTACACTAGCTGCCCATTTGCTTTCAGGTGTAGTTCAAGGCATTGGTTATAACCTTCAAAGCCCTCCATGGCATAGGTCCAGATTACTTGATAAACCATCTCATTCTGCTAAGACAAGCCCACCCTAATTGTGCTGGCAAAGGACATCAGCTGAGAATCCTTTTGTCAAGAAACTCCAAATGACAGGATCCAGGAAAAAGCTTTCTCTGCTGTAGTTCTGACCCTCTGAAACATCCTGCCACACAGGTTGAGGTTTGTCCCCATCCTCCTATCCTTCTGCAAGGGCCTAAAGACCTGGCTCTGCTGGTTGTCAGGGGAGTACATCACTGGAGATGGCTACTGGACTTATTAGCTGGCCTTACCTACCTCCTGTGCTGTCAGCTCTCCCTCTGCCTATCTTTTTAATTTCTTATGATTGTACTTCCATTCTTATTGTTTTATGCCTTGCTGTTATGTTTACACTTGTTATATTTTTTCCCGTTTTATTGTTGTAAGCCACCCAGAGTAGACTTACAGTGAGATGGGCAGCACACATAAATAACAAATGTATTTATTAACAAATAAATATAAATAAATACTATATAAATTGCATTATGCTGTTAATTCTGTGTTCAGTATAAATTTTATTTTTTATTAAACATATTTATGTGACTGCCCAACTCACAAATGGTGACTCTGGGTAGCTTACAAAATTAAAAATTCATAATACAGAAACCCCCAATATACCCCATTTCCAACATCCGAAAAAAAAGCAATAATACATAATTGCCATATTGTTACTAAGAAAATTAAGGGATAAGTCCATGAACACTTTTGGTATCGATCTCACCAATGTACATTTTGGCAATATATTACAACAGATAGTTTCAAAATTCAATAAGAACAGTGATAAATGTGCATTTGAATCCAGTGTTTTATTGAAAGTGATTGCTTAATTACATTTAAATTTAACATTACTTCTTTCAAAAATTTTATCTATCTCATAATTCAAAACAGTGTAACATATTTGTGATACTTTAGCAGATTTAAAGATTCTTTAAAAAAAAAACCTTAGAGATTAAATAAAATGTTTACATCCTTTATTGTTTGACATGTTAGCTTCTTTTGTGTGAGGCCCTTAAAACTGTGACTAGAAAATTAATTTAAGTAATCCCATAAATAACAGTTCTTGGCCACATATAGTCTGTCATCCTCAAATTCTTTAGGTTTTGACACATATTTTCTCTACTTTTTGTAGAAAAATCCTTTTACAAGGAAGAAAATACTTCTGATTTGATAAGCTGTGGGGTTACTAGAAGAAAATCAGAATACTCCCCAGCTTATATTTATCTGTTTTTTTCTACCGTTAATAAAAACAGATGTTCCTTCAGCCATAAACCCTCAAGTGTTTAGCAACCAGTGCTCTGGCACTTGCCCATAAATATTTCTATAAAGGCAAATAAGTAAATATGCTCAAATTTGTTTTCTAAGCATTCATATTCAGTGTGCAAAGCACAACAGAAGTCATTACCTATAAAAAATTACCTACGCCCAAGATAATATCTTTGTGAAAATCCCTGAATGTAGTTTCATAAATTCTGGTCCTCTACATGAAGAGGTCATACTTCTTAAAGAGATTGCACTGCAACACAGAAATCCATTTGTGAAATCTGCTCTTTGAAACAGGGCTAAGTGTGCCATCTTGTGTTAGTTCATGATACCAAGATTTTTCACATCTCTCCAACATTTGATTCCTCAGCATAAGAGACACAGATAACATCTTCTTCCCCCACTGTGCCTATTCCTGATATAGCTCCATAGGATATTTGAGCTGTAGAAGATAAAGCACTCTTTTCGGTAGAAACATGGTGAAGAACACGAGGAACATAGATCTGGAATGGTAAGAGGTTTTCACATAATTAAATAACAAAGCAATTATAATTCTAAATTACCTAAGATTTTAATCTTAACTCACTCCATACTTTACTTCCAAGCATTTTCTACAGGAATAAAACTACACATTGCATTACTCCAATTTTACAGGCTAAATGTACATTTATGTTTCACAAATCTTAAGCCAAACATTTTAAATCCTGTTCTATTCTTGTCCATCTCATGAAGTTACCAACTTGATATGGTGGGGGAACTCATAGCTTCAGTGATCCTGAGGGTATTATGGAGAGAAGCATGACAGGCTCATGCTCACTGGAAGAGTTGAAAAGGAAGAAGTGAAGCTAAGATTATTTTATTTTATTGTTTTATATTTTATATTTTATATTTTATTTTATATTTTATTTTTTTATTTTTATTTTTTTTATTTTTTTATTTTTTTTTTTATTTTTTTTTTTATTTTATTTTTTTATTTTATTATATTTTATTTTATTTTATTTTATTTTATTTTATTTTATTTTATTTTATTTTATTTATTATTTTATTTTATTTATTTTATTATTTTATTTCACTTGTATGCCACCCCCTCTCCAAAGGGACTCGGGGCGGCTAACAACTAAAAACCAACGATAAATTAAATTACCTAAAAATAACATTAAACATTACAAGCCAAATTGCACTAAAACCCACCAATCCTAACTAAATTTAAAACTCCTCCCCGGAGGTCAGCACAGCCCAGCCTGTTCAAAGAGCCAAGTTGGCGGAAGGTACGGAGGTCAGGGGCCAAACGGAGTCCTAGAGGCAGTTGGTTCCATAGGGCGATGGCCGCCACAGAATAGGCCCTTCCCCGGGGAACTGCCAAGCGACACTGAGTTGCAGACGGCACCCCAAGGAGTCCCTGTCTGTGGGCCCGCACAGGGCGGTTGGTTCTTGATGCCGGCAGGAGACGCTCCCGTAAATATCCCGGACCCATGCCTTGAAGGACTTTGTATGTCAACACCAAAACCTTGAACCTGACTCGGAGGGCAACTGGTAACCAATGCAGGTCACGCAGGAGGGTGTAATATGGGAGTACCGGGAAGCTCACAACCCGCGTGGCCGCATTCTGCACCAGCTGAAGCCTCCGGGTGGTGTGCAAGGGCAGTCCTAAATAGAGAGCATTACAGTAGTCGAGTCTACAGGTAACAAGTGCATGAGTGATTGTGCGCAGGGCATCTCGGTCCAGATATGGGTGTAACTGGCAAACCAGCCGGACCTGGGCAAAGGCCCCCCTGGCTGCAGCTCCCACCTGCTCCTCCAACCTGAGCTGCGAGTCCAGGAGCACCCCCAGATTCCGTGCCCTGTCCATGGGGGGCAACACCTCTCCCTCCATGACCAAAGATGGAATATCTTGACTGGATCGAGATGTCGGTATGCACAACCACTCCGTCTTGGCCGGATTGAGCCAAAGCATGTTCCTGTCCATCCAGATCTGTACCGCATCCAGACAAGGGATATCACGGAGAGGACATCACTGATGTGGTTTGGGGTGGAGATGTACAACTGTGTATCATCAGCATACTGATGATACTTCACCTCAAAACCACAGATGATCTCACCCAGCAGCTTCATATAGATGTTGAACAGAAGGGGTGAGAGGACCGACCCCTGAGGTACCCCACAAGTGAGGGCCCTCGGAGTCGACCTCTGCCCCCCTGCCAACACCGATTGCGAGCACCCCGAGAGGTAGGAGGAGAATCACTGCAGAACAGTGCCCCCTACTCCCAACCCCTCAAGATGCCGCAATAGGATACCATGGTCAATGGTATTGAAAGCTGCTGAGAGATCTAACAGGACCAGGACAGAGGAAAAACCCCTGTCCCATGCCCTCCAGAGATCATCAACCAGCGCGACCAATGCCGTCTCCGTGCTATACCCGGGTCGGAAGCCCAATTGGTACGGATCCAGGTAGTCTGCTTCCTCCAGGAATATGCGGAAACTGCTGAGCCACCACACTCTCAACAACCTTCGTCAGAAAACGAAGGAGACCGGACGAAAGTTATTCAAGACGGCCGGATCCAGAGCAGGCTTCTTCAGGAGGGGCCTCACCACTGCCTCTTTCAAGGCGGTGTGGAAAGAACCCTCCCTCAGTGAAGCATTGACCACTGCCTGGAGCCAGCCGCACGTGACCTCCCTGGAGGCATACACCAACCAGAAAGGGCATGGGTCCAATAAACATGTGGTGGAACTGAGCCGTTGCATAATCCTGTCCACTTCATCCTCAGAAACATGATCAAACTCAGTCCAGGTCACATTGGCCAGACTACTTGTATCCCTGACATCAGACCACTGCAAAGTAGAGCTCAGCCCCTACCGATCCGAGCGACCTTGTCCAACAGATATTGTCCAAATTCCTCAGCCCGACCCCGCAGTGGGTCCACCACCCTCCCCGGTTGTAGGAGAGAGCGGGTGACCCTAAACAGGGTGGCTGGGCGGTTATCTGCGGATGCTATGAGAGTGGAGAAGTAAGCCCTTCTTGCCACTCCCAAAGCTACCAGGTAAGTCCTAATATAGGCTCTTAACTGGGCTCGGTTGGGGCCAGAATGGGTCGACCTCCATCTGCTCTCTAAGCCCCTCCTACAGCGCTTCATCTCCCGGAGCTCCTCAGTATACCAGGGAGCTAACCTGGATCTGCGCCAAGTGAGGGGGTGCATGGGGACCACCCTGTTGAGGGCCCCTGCAGCAGCCCATTGCCAGGCAGCTGCCAGGGCCTTGGCAGAGCCGTGAATAAGGGATGTAGGAAAAGACCCCAGTTCCGCCTGGAACCTTTCCGGGTCCATCAGGCGTCTGGGGCGGAACCACCTAAGTGGCTCCTCATCCCAGCGGTGTGGGGCAGCTTGTCGGAAGACCAGCCATAGGAGATAATGATCTGACCATGGAACGGGATGGACAGAAAAATCCCCATCCCCCAGATCACTACACCACTGTTCCGAGATGAAAACCAGGTCGAGCGTGTTGCCCCCCTCATGAGTCAGGCCTTGAATCACCTGGGTCAGGCCCATGGCCGCCATGGAGGCCATGAATTCCTGGGCCAAACCATAAGGCCCGGGAACTCCACCGCCACCCCTGAAAGGGTGTCGAGAAGCCCAGGTAGGGCAGCAGCAAGCCCACCCGACACCCAGGCCCCCACCTCAGGAGGAGGGCCTCACACCCGCCTATCTCCGGAACCGTGACCTCCCTTGGAATCAGGGTCTCCCGAATAACCACAGCCACCCCCCCCACCCTTCCCCTGGGCTCGTGGCTGGTACAACACCCGAAAACTGGGGAGCATAGATTGACCAGAGGGACTCCGCCCTCTGGCCCCAACCAGGTCTCGGTGATACAAGCCAGGTCCGCGGCCTCCTCCTCAATCACCTCACAGAGGAGGGATGCCTTATTAGCCACGGACCTGGCATTAAGGTACACCAGTCAGAGCCCAGGGGTCCTAGATCCCAAATCCCCAGGAAATTGGGAAGAGGCCAGGGGGTCGGAGCGCACCACCGCTTGAAGATAGTGGGGGCGCGCTCCCCTAACATGATATGACTCCATGCCTCATCATCCCCTGCTGTACCCAACCACCCTGGGGATCGCTGTTCCTGCCCTATACCCCGGGACCCCGCAGGCCTCCTCCCCCCCCCCCCATGGCCCTGCCCTGAGCTGTGCCTTACTCCTTCATTGCTCCTTCATTATAACATGTATGGGGCGGATGAGATTCTCCAAAAATGAAGAAAGTTATTTCACCTAGAAGAAACTCTAGAATAAAACACAGAATAAGGTAATATAAAAACTGCTTCTGTAAAATTGTATGTCCCAAAATTGTATTGACATGGATGAAACATTTAGACAAGTATGAGTGCCAAACACTGAGACCTTCTAGTTGCTGCAGAAAAGCTGAATCTGGTCTTGTTACGGACATATCAAAGTCGCAAACCTAATCACTGATGGTATCAAAATTAAGTCTTCATTTTACAAGAGAACATATAATGTGAAAAGCATGAACTAAGAAAAAGTGATAATTGTCAGATTGGAAATGAAGTCTACTAAAACTAATATTTTAGGAATTAATGAAGCGAACCAAAATGTGCCATTTTAAATTAGATAAATATATATATATTTATTCAGGACAAAGTCCATATATAGAGATGCGATTGTAGTGATCATCAAAAAGGATGCAGTTAAGTATACATTAATAGGTTCTAACCAACTATATACTTATTTACATGTTTCTCAAGGATTACTACCACCCCATCTTTACATATGCACTTATGCCCTGATTAACTCATGATCTCCTGCTTTCTACTTTGATGCTTTAACCCACTACATCAAACTGTTCCTAGTTTCTACTCTGATGAGTTAACCACTACATCAAACTGGTTCTTGTGGCTATAGTTAAATCTTTAAGAAATTATGAATTACAAAGCATTTGCAGAGAGAAAGTATATTCAAGAACCAGTCAAAATAGAAACTGAGATGCAACCAAAGGCCAGTTGTGAAATAGGAAAGCAGCAGGTGCAGCTGAAATATTCACTGAGCTGTTTTTGGCTGCAAGAGAAGCCTTTTAAAGTAACAACAAATCTATGTCAAGAAATACAAAGAAGTCTTCATATTTCTTGAAGAAGAAATATGTGGCCTAGTGATGGGGGGGAATTGGTTATATTTATGTTCTGAGATAGAAGAGGTAGAACTGCAAGAGAATATTCAAATGATTGCCTTTTTAATTCTTCATGCAGGCAAAGTCTTCTGATCTTGCACTCACAGATGCAGTTGTAGATGGAGAAAAATGCCAAATGAATAGGACAATTGCAGAAAATGTAGTGTCATTCCCCTGTCAGAATCTGATTCTGAGGGGGAGGCCGAGCAGCTGACAGGGAGTGGGAGTGTGGCTCTGGTGGCTGTGGAAGAAACTGGGGAAGGGCAAAGTCTAGCTGGGCAGAGCAGGGGAGAGATAGAGCAAGGCAGAGGGAATTCAGAGGAAGATTCAGGCCCACCTCTCTTCCTCCTAGGGCACGCAGGGAGGAATGGAGAAGGGAGCAACATGAGTTGTGTGGCTTACGGAGAGGAAAGGGCCCTGATTACCTTCATTAGCTGCAGCGGGGAACACAGTGTTTAAAAAGGGAGGTTGCGCACAACAACTTGTGGGAAGCAAATCATGAGTTATCTTTTATGGTTGAGGCTTATCTGGGTTCCTGGCGTCTTCCCAACTGTGTGTATTTTGTTGGCCTTTGCAGTCTGCAATTCCTTATCCTGCCCTGTCCAGTTAATTGCTGCAACATAGTTTGTGTGGATTTTTATTTAAAGTTTATATGTTTTCAGATTGAATCTCCTTCATTTAAAGACTGTTCTTGGGAGAGATTTTTCTCCAGCCAAAGGTAACTGGACATTGGGAGCAAAGTTGGAGGTACTAAAGGGACTTTTCTTACTTATGTGACTGTATTGCCTTTGTGCCACACCCTGCGTCATCACATGTAGATGGACACGAGATCATACAGATAAAATAAAATGAAGAAGGGAGAGAAGATTGAGATTTACTTTTTATTTATTAATTACAGCAGGACTATCAGAAAAAGCACTGTGTAAAGACAATAGTAAAAATAATAAAAAGTTAAAAGTGATTCTTTCAAGTGCTAATGTATGGCTACAGAAAAGACATGAAGAACAAGAGAAAGAAGACAGACACTTTTGAATTGCAAATCCGTAGCCAGCTAGTAAAAATCTCATGAACTTCAGAAAGTAGCAAATAAAGACTGATTGCTGTCTCAGGGCAGTGACGAGCAAGCAGAAACTAACATTCTTGATGAAAGCAGATGGTAGATTAGAAAAAGACCCTATATATTGAGGGAAACTGAGAGACAGACAGCAGATAAAGTGGAAGATTATGAAGTAATCAAAGGAATTCCATGTACAGACTATGGATTATCACCACATATAATAAGTGTTTATCACTGCATAGTCACTAGAGGTTATATCTGATTCAATGGCATCTACCTAGCTAATTGTTCTTGTATATAGCAGCATTTTCTAACATTACACAAATCAAGAATTGATGATTGCCAAGTAAAACATTATCAAAATTAAGCATCACATATGTTATTATGTAGCAAACAGTTGTCTTAACCTGTTTCAGTTGCCCACAACATTTTATCTGCAATGAAATGTTTTGTCAACAGGTCTGAATTCAGAACACAAAATTTCAGTATTTCTTAATACTGAAATAATTAAGGCAAATGTTTTGTAATTTCAGAATTCTTTAATAGACACTAGTTCTTTCTTAAAATATTTATTTTTCCATGTAATAATATTTATCTGATACTTACAGAAGATTTGACAAAATCAATTTTATTTTCTCTATCCCTGGACAGATACTTTTCTTCCTATAATGAAAGAAAGTTAAATTGAAATAATTTTCAAAATATGTGCACAATATAAATATTTAAAATGCTACAAATAATGATTATATTTATCAACATATAGAAACTGCTTTTCTTTAATGATCATTTATGTGATCATTTATCTAAAATACAGCTATTTTAAAATTAAATGAAGTTTTGATTCATTTACCTTGTATTGCATGGGGGTCAGATACCAGAACATGCTAAAGCAGGTATATGTTATGCAAACAACAATTGTTATGCATACAACCAAGAACGTAAGTAATGTTGTAGGTGCATTAAATCCTAAGAGAGAGAGACAGAGAGAAAACTGTCAACTTAAACTTAAAAGCATGATAGACTAGGCAGTGATACAATTGTAGCAGTGACACAGGGGAGTGAAGATAGTAAATGCTAGTAGCCACTGTTTGAATGAATTAACAGATAAATACATCAGACTTGAAACTCAATAATGCAAACAGCTGTGTATTTGCTTTTAGTTTCAACTGTTGAAGACATAAAAGCTCACTATGCAATAGGTAATAATATTTTGTATTATAGTCACCGACCAGCATTATAAACAAGAAGCATTAAAAAAGACAAGTTACAATTAGCAGTGAATTGTTAGTGAGCAGTGGGCAGTCAAAGTCTGCCTAATTTTGCAAACAAAATTTAGCTACATTCAAAGAACGGACTGATCCAATAACAGCAATTGTACATAAAATGATCGGTATCTCCCAGGTATTTATCAGGTGAGATGTTATGAGATGGGTCCATGAGTCCTTATAGGTGGTACAGTATAGTAGGACATGCGCTGTAGTTTTGATAGCCACTTGCCCAGAGGGGCATAGTTTCAGCTCGCATGGCATTTTTTATATTGGCACTCCAAGAGTGCTGTGTGGAGGTAGGTCTTTAATATGTTTAAAGTGCACACTCGTTCCACATCATTAAGAGCATTTCCTTGGAGAAGCCAAGATGCTGAAGTTTTGGGGAGATGGTCCTGAACCATACCGATTCATAATTGTCCTCTAAAAGGAAAAAACTCAAACCTGTGGGGGGAAAAATAATTTTAACCAGCTATAATGCAAGTCCATGCACATGTTTCGAGTTTAGATAATCCTGCCTCCCTGTTTAGTACTACATTTGGGACATAGTGAGCTACCTGAGATATACCTCTTAGGAATTTGGACTGCACACTTTCCATAGAAGTAAAAGAAGAGTAAGGTACCAGCTGAGACCAAAGAGTAGTTGTGCATGAGCCATAGCTAAATATAGCTTCAATGCTGCTGGAATATACTGTGCTCCTCTGGAGAATTGAAATGATTCAATTGCTACCTCTGTTTCTGAGCATTTTGCATAACATAGTTTTGATGTGCACTGCGTTTAGTAAAGCAATGGAAAACCATGCCAAATGTTTAAAGGATTTAACTTGCTTGATGTTCTGGCCATTTATTTTCCAGGCATGCAATTTAGATCTTTTTGCAAAGCTCATGATCTTAGTTTTACTATAATTAATTTCAAAAGTTTCTTCTAGCTAGCTAGAGTGTTCAGGGCTCATATAAGTCCTTGTGATAAAAGAACTATATCATCTGCATACAACGAAGAGGCAATATGTCTATTTTAGCTAATTTGGGGAGGGGTGATATTCTAATTGATTTAATTGGGCCACAAGTACTTTATATATAGAGATTAAACAGCAGAGGAACTAAAATGCACCCTGCCCCCCTGCAAGATGCATGAAACTGAGCTTGTCAGATAGAAAACTGACAGCCAGGGTTCAAGACCTGAGCATCGTGTGACAGGGTGAGTTCCCATTACTTGCCCCAGCTCCTGACCACCTAGCAGTTTGGAAGCATGCAAATGCGAATAGATGAATAGGTACCACTTCGGTGGGAAGATAACAGTGTTTCATGCGCCTTGGTGTATAGTTCATGCTGGCCACATGACCATGGAAATGCCTTCAGACAACACTGGCCCCCTTGGCTAAGAAACAGAAATAAGCACCCACCCACCCCTAGAGTCAGACATGATGGAAAGGGGAAATCTCTACCTTCACAGTAAATAGAATATCCACACTTAAAACCCGCCTACTCATTTGTCAATACATGCTCTAAGTCAATCCAATTGATTAGTTCGTTGTACAAATGTCTAGCACAGAGCTTACTTATTATACTTAAGAGGTGATAAGCCCATAATTAGCAGGCAGGTCTCAGTGCCCTTTTTGTAAATGGGCACAATGATGGTTAAGTCCAATCCTCTAGTATTTGCGCAGTGCAATCTATATAAGTAAACAGGGAAACAAAAGGAGTCTACCATTTCAGATTATTTTGTAGTATTTCAAGCATAATAAAATAATTCCCTTAGCTGACTAATGTGTCTTTATTTCAGCATTAGTAATTGGGGCCCAATTTGGGAGCAAGTTGGCATTGAGATCTAAATCGCAATGAAGAGACTTTTCTTGTGAATACAGAGCTCTGAAGTGGTTGTTCTATACAGAGGCAGATATAAGATAAGGGAGTGAAAAGGGCTTATCAAATGGGTAGAAAGCTATTAGGTGCCAAAACAGAATTCCTGGCTTGAGATACAGTTATCAATCACCGTCAGGAAAATCTAGGAATTTGGTCACCACCTGAAGATTTGTTTGCAACCAGAAGGAAAACTGTTCTGAAAATTCTGGTTGTCACCCGTTTGCGACCAGTTCGCAACCCGAGGTTCCACTGTGCAGGCATTTTCTAAGGGATGCAGTTGGGGAATCACATTGTAGCAAATGTGGAAAGCATGTCTAGGTCCAGAGAAGGCATGGGGTGGACTGTTCCTTCAGGATCTTCGTGCTTAGGAAACTCCAGTTGTAGCAACATATTGCCAGGCTGCAGGTTATCAGGAGCTGGATTGGGCACCAGGGATTCTCCAGTGACTGTGTAACTGGATTTTTTGATACTGTGGAACTGGATTTTTTGATACTGTGGAAGTATTAAGCAATTTGTTGATGGAATGCATTGCCACAATCCTGAGTGCATGATAAGGCCAGATCAATTAATGGCTTAGCTGTAGAGCTTATTGTCCACATGTTTCTCTTAATTTGTCCAGTTTGTGTATGAGGTCTGCTTGCTCTATATCTGGCAATGCATTTGCCAGATTGATTGCAATGCAAATTAATCAATCAGCTTTCCTTCCAGTGAGTCCTCAGTAGACTTTCTAGATGAGATACTTGTCTCATCTCTGCCCTTTTTCTACTGGAGAGTTGAGCCCGCCACAGTTGTTCCTTTTTCTCCTAATAGATTCAGGGATGAGGACAGCTCTAAATTCCCTGGCAGTCTCACAGTGTTTATCAGTGTGAGCAACAGAAGTCTTTATGGCTTCTGCAGTTACAGTGGTTTTCAGTTTACTTTGCAAAGGACTCCTTTAATTAGTTTTTATTTTTAATTGACGTTAAATATTCAAAGATTGAAGTCACTCTTTGTACTGTAAGCAGACATTGTCGGGATATGAAGTCTGTTCCATTCTCTCTTTTTAAGTTCAGATGGTCCTCATCCCTGCATAAGCAAGGCAGCTGCTGAATAGACAGCTGAAGTCAGGGGAGGGGGGGCATCCTCTGTCAGGGAAGACAAAAGTTATATAAGCTGCTGGTTTCCTATTTCCACCTGTAGATCCCACTCCAAGGAGCTATGAATGTTATATCTATCTGGTGAGGGAGTAGAGTCAAAGTTACTTACTGAAGTTATCCGCTTATTTATTGTATATTCATTCATTTTCTGCTGCTTCAGAGGCTTGGTTGAAATCTGTGTTGAAGTGGATATAATGTCTCTTCTTCCTTTTCCCCATTCTTATATCCAGATTAAAAATTATTAAGTTATGACTGGACTAGCAGATAGGTGACCTCTCAGGCAATACAGTTTAAAAAATTAGAAATGGAGAGTAAAACTACTAAAAGGATAAAAATGGAGAGCATATACTCAGAGCTGCTCACCCATCTCTATCTTGCACTTCACCTTATGCAGAAGGTAGTGGCAAGCCATTTCTGAAAAATGTGGCCAGAAAAACTACATGGGCTTCCTCCTGCATCGACTCCAAGGACCACAGCAACAACCAACCACCCCTTTGGTTATTCCTGTATCTTTACATTTTAGGATATTGTTCTCCTCTGCTCTTATCCAAATGTATATCAACAGATTAACAGAACAGCCATGATACATAATGTAACGTATTTATCTGCTGCAATGTCTGCATTCTTTTTCAGAGAAGCACAGATATTTACCTAATCTTAAAAATGAGAAGAAAAACAGCCAGAAGAGGCAGAGGATGGGAGCTGCTAATGCCTGACTCACAGCTGCAATATGAATCTGCTTCTCTAGTTTGGTAGGAAGGTATGCATAATAGAGGTTGTGGCGATCAATGGTATGTTTCAGCAATAGATAAATTAACCCTGAAAGTAAGAAAAATATGACAGAATTACTAAGAAGGACTATAAAAAAAGTTTAGCAAAAATTTACCATATTTTTTGGTGTATGAGACGCGCTTCCCCCTCCCAAAAAAGTGGGTGGAAATATTTGTGCGTCTAATACAGCGAATGTTGCCAAAGTCCCCACACACACACACACCGGTCTCTGCCTCCCAACAATTTGCCTCCTTGCAGCAAACAGCAAACAGCCTGGTCAGCTTCAGCACAACCTGATTATCACAAGCAGCTGATTGTCAGTTGGATCGGCGTCCCAATGATCAGCTGTTTCAGGCTGCAGGGATTGTCATCGCCTATTGCCACCTCCGTGTGCCCCATTTTCGGCCTCTGCATCACATTTTCAGCCTCCATGTGCCCCGTTTTCAGACTCCCTGCGCCACATTTTCCATCTGTTCCGATCCCTGACACCTGGAATGAGCCGAAAATGGGGTGCGCAGAGGCAGCAATAGGTGATGGTGAGCCCTGCAGCCTGAAACAGCTGATTGTCGGGAGGCTGATCCAACTGACAATCAGCTGCTTGTGCTAATCAGGCTGTTTGCTGCAAGGAGGCAAATTGCTGGGAGGCAGAGGCAGATTTTTTTTTCTTGTTTTCCTTCCCAAAAGCTAGGTGCGTCTTATACTTGGGAGCATCTTATAGTCTGAAAATACAGTATATCAATATATCAAAAAACTCCTTCAACTTATCTTCCACTCCTAGTGATAAAATAAGTCTAAAAATGAACAGAAAGGTATAACAAATGGTTATAACATTTTGTTTTCTTAACACGTATTATTATTTAAAACTCAATATGTAATGTTGCACATAAATAGTGCACGATGTTGAAATGCAATTTAACAACTAATGCAAAAAACTGACACCCTGGGTATCTTTCCTTACTTTCTACACAAGCATTACAGACAGCTTTTGAATATAAGTTCCCATTATCTATGGCATGCTGTTGAGATGTTCTGAGTATGAGCATGAAAGATGAGTGCTAGATATAATTCACTAGAAGGTATAAAAAGGTAAAATCAACTTTTTATTATTAGCACTTAAAATGGGCATTTTTGCCTCCTAAAGCCTGTGTTCTTAGGGGGTGGAAAAACAAGGCAGGAAAAACAAACAAAGCATGGTTTCTGGAATTATTTTCTAATTATAAGCAGTAGCCATAAGATACATCTGTAATTACATTACAAATATTATCTAAAATCTACCAGATATCTTGAATTTCTTTTCTTTCATGCTATTTCACTAACTTGTAATAGGCTAGTGGTGGTATGGGCTCGGTATGTGAAAAATTCAGAAAATGCCTGTTGATTCTGCTGCCGTGTCACTTCCCCACCCTTGAACAAAAGAGAAACAGTTCTTTACATATTAATTTATTTTTTAAAAAAATACTGTCCAATCATGTGTGTGATTCTTAGAATCTACTGTGCACCACTTGCATTCAGGCGGTGTTCTCTTTCTGTTAACAGGCCCCTGTGGTCTACACAAGGTAGCTCAGGCTCACATAAGGCTTTTGTTCTTGAAGCACCTTTGAAGAATATTCTTCTGTGGTCTCTGTAGCCTTCCCAAACTCCACAGAAGCACATCCAATTCTCGAGCAATTTTGGAGGCTTCAGAAGTTGTGCAAGAGCACAGATTCCTTGCGTGGCTTCCAGAAGTCACATGAGAGCACAGCTCACTTTTGTATGGCCTCTGCAGCCTCTGAAAATTGTGCAAAAGCACGCCACATTCTCACACTATTTTCAGAAGCTCTAGAGGTTGCATGACTTCTTGTGGGTATGCAAGAGCACATCCCATTCTCACATGGTCTCAGCAGTCTCTGAAAATCAATTTTTGTTGACTGCAGAAGCCATGTGAAAGTGGGGTGTTCTCTTGTGTGGCCTCTGGAAACTGAGAAGCCTCTACAGCCTTCAAAAATCACACAAGAATGTAGCATGATTTTGAGAATAGCTGTTGTTGGACATTGGTGAACACTGGCATGTCACTCAAAAAGTTGTGGTGAGTCACCTTTGACACGCATGTTATAAGCTCACCATCACTGTAATATGCTATAATGCTTTTTTTTTCAGAAATGTAATATGCACAATCTAGATTTTTTATTTAAAAACCTGAATTGCTTTTTAAGTCTATGCCCAATATTACTTCAATAGATTTCTACCTCACACTTTTATATGCTCAGATGTTACAGAAGATGGAGACATGCATGAAGGAGAAAAAAACAATCTGCAAGAGTGCACAATTAGATATATAGCAAAAGCAAAAGCAATAGCACTTAAGACTTATATATCACCCCAAAGTGCTTTACAGCACTCTCTGGGTAGTTTACAATGTCAGCAAATTGTCCCCAACAATCAGGGTCCACATTTTATAGACCCCAGAAGGATGAAGGATGACTCAACCTCAAGCCCTATGAAGATCGAACTCCAGGTTGTTGACAGAGATTGCCTGTAATACTGAATTCTAACCACTGCACCACCAAATGCTATTGTTGAATATTTAAAATCCCCAACTTCTTTTAGATCACTTAAAGCATAAATGCTTAATGTAAAATGATAATTGACACTCTTTTTCCATCAATGGAACTACTAGATATGGCTTCAGATTCATAGATATTGGTAAGCAGGTGACTCATTCCATTTCTCTTATATAGACTTGATGCCCCAGATTTCTTTTTCTTTTTGCAAGGCTTCCTACCAAACTTAGACAAAATAGCCATTTAAGCATCTTTGCAATGAAATATCCACTTCATCTAAAACAAATGGATAAAAGTATTAAGTAACTAATGCATTCACTCATTTATCAACTTACCAAATGGGACAATAATAGGACATGTAATACTGTATGCCATAATGACCGTGAATACACATAACATCCCAGCATACATTGCTCCAAATTCAAACTGATAAGCTTGTTGCTACAAGGAAATCAAAATACATTAAGCATGAAAATAATTCACATAAATTTCCAAGGAAACTGATTTTTGCAAATGTACATCCACACTAGAAACAATCAACTCATATAATTATATACAAAATCTAGACTTGTAATGAAACATCAGATTCTTAGATGGGAAAATTTTGTACACATTGCAACTTTCCCCAGACTTCAGGGACAAAACATTGCTTGCACAGATACCATTTCATGGGCAAAGGCTGATTTCCTCATTTCCTAAACTTGTTAGGCCATCATTGCTCAGGAAAGCCCCCATGGTGGTGAAGATATCTCTTTGATAGTGGCTCTTACACTGAAAAGGCTCTTGAAGAACCAATTAAACACTCTGGAGGTAATAGTTGAGAAGCTCATTGTCCACACAGAACGGCACATAGCATCTGGAATCCTTCACTGTAAAATTTGACAACAGAACGATGGATAGGCTCAGACACACTCTCTATTTCCAGGTAGAATAGAAGTTGCATATTTTTGACATATGAATCTCAGTTGGCTATTATTCAAGATATGGCTGTTGCTCATTCTACTAGGAGGTGGCTAATCTGTCAAGACAGCAATATGTCCTTGGGAGATAATATTCAGAATGGCCACATTTTGAGAAGATGCCTGAAAGGATGGTTCCTTCCTTTGCCTGCATGTCACATTCAGCATGTTCCTCTCCCATGGTAAATATGGAGACCACTCTGGTTTGCTTGCTGTGAAGGGTATCCTCCACTACTGTAGGAAAGTTAAATTTAGTATTAATTATACAATTTTCTTTCTACAGTGGATGACTGGCATCCAGCTGTCCTTAAGCTAAGTATTGCTTATGGTATGGAAGGCAGGGGAGGATATATCGTTGTATGTTCTTTCTCTGAGTAGGTTACTGTTGCTGTTATTCATCCCTCTATCTTTAAATGACATAGCTAGGAGCTGATACATCCTGCCATAAATATATATAAAGTTCTGTCTTCTCTTTTAAGTGGAAAGTCCTCAATAAAAGATATCTTCTATCTAGTAAAGGCAAGAAGCTTTCTTGGTAAGTAGTGATGTTCCATGCACTACTAAGAGGTCAAAGAGTGTCAGAATGAAGGACAGCAAACCCAATGGACAGAGATCTAAAACACTCCAATGGAAGAATTAAATATAAAATGTGTTATATGAAAGATTTGATACCTGCTTAACATTTCTCCTCTCAGCAGAAGATTTGGCCATCATCATGCGAATGGTGTACATCATAAGGCCTGGGAAACGCAACAGTTGTGTTCCATTGCCAATAAAAGCTGAGGCAATTACATAGTTCACAAAGAAAGCTCCCTGATCAGGCAAAAAGACACACCTGCAATGAAAAATAGGCATGTAATTGTATCTCCTTTTCACCCATCTGGAGACTATGGTGAACAGTGAGCATTTTCCTTCTCTCCTACATATCTGTCTTGAATGGAAACAGTGAAAACAGGGAGCAGTATTGTTTTCAATGTGCACTCACAATATATGAAATCAATCCAGCAATGATTCGCATGCACACCCATGGTTTTGCCACATACTCTTTTATTTTAAGACAAGTGGAAGAATTTTGAAATACAAAAAAGTGATGAACTTTAAAAATACAGCAAATTCTTCTGAGGGCAAAGGAAGTTCAGAATCAAACTTGGAAAAAATGAAGTATTTTTTTCAATGTTTTTCTGCTGTGAATGAGATTTGCAGAGGCTTAAGGTACCCGTTTTGCTTTTGTAAGGCCTAATCTAAGTATTTTGCCCCAACTCATTCTGAGGAGTCAGTAGTTCTCATGGGCTATGAAACATATTTTAGAAGATATCAGTCAAGGGTGAACATCATAGTAAATAAAATCTACTGTTTAATTACACTGATGTCCCATCCACATAGCAGCACTTTCTCCAATTTCCCCCCACAGCTGAGATAGACTAGGTTGAGACAGAATGAGTCCAAAGTAATACCATGATTTTTCTCAGATTTAAATCCTTGTCAGGGATTAAATATCTCTAACATATCACTATGCATGATGTACTTGGGGCCAATGGCTGCACTAAAAGAGAAAGGCTGTAGTGACTGGAGCAATGGTTCTAAGTAGAAGAGACAACCTATAAGTATGGATAGCTCCAGTTTTTCCAGGGTTTTAGGATAACTTTAAGAAACATTTTAATTTTTAGAAAGAAATATTAAACTTTCTCCATCAACAGTCCTTCTAAAGTTTCATAAAAGCCATACAGGGCTGGTAGAGCTCCTTGACTTAACAATGCTTTCCTTTTCAATGGAATAATACTTTTGGGGAGCAGGCTTCTGAAGACACAAACAGCAATGTTTCCTAGTTATTCAAAATCATTTCCCAAGACAAAAAAATTATCACATAAGAATCTTCATGTTTAGTTCTTCCCCCTGGTTGGTATCAATTTATGATTAATAACTAAAATAGTAACTAAAGATACATTTGCATATCCTGAGTCAGTTAGCAAAAGGACGAAAGCTTCTTTTTAGATACTTACTCTAATCTTACTTTAGATTCAGATGCTTTATCAAATAACCAGCGAAAGAAGAAATCCAGACTGAAAGAAATATTTGGTGTTAATTTCTTCAATTTACTACAACATCAAATAAAAGAAAAAATTTAAGTACAACAAATGTAATAGTTTCAAATAACTTGAATGTAATTTCACTGTCTATCACCACATATATTATGAAAGTATAAAAGTTCTATAAAAAAACCCAAGATACAGATTGTCCATGTTTAACAAATATTCATTCAGCCACTAGTCAAACTTTTCACAGCACTAAATGAGTGGTACTTACCAGTCCTCAGAATTTCAGCCATCACAATATTCTTTGGTCATCATTTGCAATCTTTGTTGGTTTTTGACAAGTAAAGTTATTGGGAAACCAGCAAGCAGTTGCAAGTGATGAGCACATGACATTAGATGTAAGAATGTAAGATGGTTATTGTTAAGTTGTGGGCGAGAGATATGTGGGAGACTCCGAATGCTTAACTCCTTTATTGCATTGTTCAGAACAAAGAACAGCAGCTGCGGCAACTCCTTTTACTTGAGAGCTGCTGGCAGCTACAACCAGTGATGGCTCTTTAAATTCCTGCCGTTGCGGACCAACCAATCAGAGGTGCTTATGTAAATATCTAACAACCCTCCCCACCTGGCCCGGTCCACCCAATCCTGTCCCGCCTAGCACACATAATCACATGGATAAGTGGGACTCTTATGGGTGCGACTGGACCTGCGCAGTTCAGTCATCGGCTGGTCTTTGAGTTGTTCAGTTGGACCTATTGCTTCTCCTACTCCCTCCAATAGAAACTTCTGGAATCTTTTAGGTGGGGCGGCCATTTTATCTCCATTAGCTGTCGCCCTTTCGCTATCTCTCCAGGCCTGTCCCTGCCTTTCTGTGTTCAGTAAGTGTCTACTATTTCTGCTATTTCCGTTCGGTGTTTCTGGTGCTATTCTTAGCTGTTGAGATTGTGACTCGTTAGCCCTTAGGGCCTGTTCTGTGATATATCTTGTTTGGATGGGGTCACCCCCTTCCTGAGTGTTGCATCTGTGGGAAGGGTCTCCCCCTTCTTCTTTGCTTGCAATGTGTATGTGGGAAAGGTCTCCCCCTTCCTCTCTAGTTATGTCCGTATTCCCCCTTGTCCCTTGTGTTCTTAGTTGGTCTATGTGTCTTCTCCAGCTTCAGCCATCTGTTGTGTTGACCCTGTAAGATCGGGGGCCTGTTACTTGGGCCACCTTCGCCGGTACCCATAGAGGCTCCCCTGTTAGATTTTTAGCATAAACTGGATTGCCCGTTTGGAACTTCCGGCATTTGCTGGATGAATCTAGGGGTCTGTCTGGATTGTACGTGGGGTGTCTGTCTAAGGGTGATCTCAACTTTCTTCCCATGCGTAGTTCAGCAGGGCTTTTATTTGTTGTCACGCTGGGTGTTATGTGCTGTATGCTTAATAATTTATTTATTTTTGCTTGCATGTCCCCTGGCTCCAGTTTCTGGAGCCCCAGTTTCATGTATTGGACCATGCATTCCGCTTGTCCATTCGTCGACGAATGTCCAGGTGCCAATAGGGTGTGCCATATCCCGTTCTGTGCTAGAAAACCCTCAAACTGAGTGCCCGTGAATTGGGGCCCATTGTCAGATACAATTATGTCCGGCAGGCAGTGTGTGGCAAATAGTTTCCTTAGGTTTCTAATGACTGCCTCTGTTGTTGTGGACTGCATGATGCTGACTTCCAGCCATTTAGAATATGCGTCCACTACGATAAAAAATGTGTGTCCCTTTACTGGCCCTGTGAAATCAATATGTACCCTTGACCAAGGTCCCCTTGGTGTTTCCCACTCATGGTTGGGTGCCGTGGGCAGTGCTGGCCTGTTTTCCTGACAAATCCTGCATGCAGATACCTATGCCTCTATTTCCTTATCCATCCCTGGCCGGGATAGCTCCTTGCCAGGGATTTCATTCTCACTATCCCCAGATGCCCTGCATGCAACATTTTCATTATACAGTCTCTTAAACTCTCGGGAATTATTACCCTATCCTCCCACAGAACACACCCTTTTATTATTGATAGTTCCGTTTGTCTGTTCCGGAATGGTTTAGTTTCATTGGTTTTCTCCCTCTCGGGCCACCCTCTCCCTACCCAGTTCAAAACACATGCCAGAGTTCCGTCTCTAGCTGTTTCTCTTGCGATATCGGTTGCTGTTACCGATGTTCGTTCAAATGTCTCAATCAGGAGTATGGTTGTCGCTGGCACTGGATCCTTGTCCTGGCTGGGTAGGGGGCATCAGCTCAGTGCATCTGCATGGTCAATGTCTCTTCCTGGCCTGTAGATTAATTTGTAATCATAGGCAGCAATTCTATCCAACGTGTCATTTTGGGGGATAAGATGTTCGATGTGGCTCTGTCCCCCGCGATGATGCCCAAAAGTGGTTTGTGATCTGTGACTAGTGTAAACTTTCTTCTGTATATGTATTCGTGGAATTGCTTGATTCCGGTGACTGTGGCTAATGCTTCTTTGTCAAGTTGGCTATAATTCTGTTCCGGTTTGGATAATGTCTTTGAGTAGAAGGCAATTGGGGCTTCTTTTCCGTTTGGTAAGATGTGGCTGATGATCGCGCTGACCCAGAATGGTGATGCGTCACAAATTAATATTAATGTTAATATTAAAGTCTCGTTGTACTGGATTAGTACACAGTCTGATGTAATTAGTCTCTTTATCTCTTGGAACGCTGCTGCTTCTTTCCACCCCTAAACCCAGGCTGCTTTTTTGTCAAGCTGTCTGTGGAGTGGCTCCGCAACAGTTGCCTTCTGTGATAAGAATATATGGTAAAAGTTAATGAGACCAAGGAAGGCTTGCAAGTCTGTTTTGCTTGTAGGCCTGGGGGCTTCTTTGATTGCTTTAATTTTACTGTCTGTGGGGTGGATTCCTTCACTGTCTATTAAACAGCCCAGGAATTCTACTTTGTCGGCTCCTAGTTGGCATTTTTCCTTTTCTACTTTAAGCCCCACCTCTTTATAATGGCTTAAAACTTCCCTTAAACATTCATGTAATTGTTCTTTGTCCTCGGCTGATATGAGGACATCATCGAAATACAGCACCACCCCTTTTATGCCGTGCAATAATCGTTCCATGAGGCTCTGGAATAGCCCCGGGGCAACGCTAACCCCAAATTGTAGGCAGTTACATTTGAAAGCTCCGTGGTGTGTTACAATTGTCTGCGCTTCTGCCGTCTCAGCATCTACCAGTAATTGCTAGTAGGCTGGTGCGAGATCAAATTTTGCGAAAAAAATTTCCCTGCCCCAGGGAATGTAAAAGGTGCTGTACCACTGGGACGGGGTACGCACTCTGTTGTAGGGCGTGGTTAAGTGTGGCCCAGTAGTCAGCACAGATGCGCAGAGATTCATCTGGCCTTATGGGTGTGACAATGGGGGTTTCCCATTTTGCATGGTCTATAGGTTCTAGGATTCCTTGGGAAATGAGCTTGTCTAATTGCTTGTCTATTTTTGGTCTAAGCGCGAATGGAACATGCCTTGCTTTTAGTCTGATTGGGCTATGTTTGGGTCTAGGTTAAATGAAATAGGGGATCCCAAGTACTTGCCCAATTTTCCGTCGAACACCTCCCGGAACTCCTCCATCAGACTGTCTTCCCATTCACTTTCTGCAAAGCTGTAGATTCCGGTGAAATGGATCCCCAATGGTCGGAACCATTGAGCCCCAAAAGGCTTGGCCGGTCCTGGTCGACCACGGTTATGGCAGGATACCGGAGTGGTGCTGGAAGATCACTCTGAATTCACCTATGCCAATGACGGGAATCCTGTTTCCTTGATAGTCCTTTAGGATTATTCTTTGTTTGCTCAGCTGTTCCTTTTTCAGGTTGGGAATTAGACTTTTGATGGTGCCCCACGACACCATTGACAGAAGAGATCTGGAATCCACTTCCATCCTACATTGTCTGCCTTCTATCGTGACTTGCATGTGGACCTTTCTGGCGTTTGCCGTGCTGGAGTGGCCCACTATCACGGTCTGATGCGTTTTGCTCCTCATTGTGGTTGACTTGGTGTTCTGTCGATTCTGGCTGAATTGGCTCCAGCGGGTCTCGGGCTGTTTTTCTCGATTCCTTGGAGGTGTGCCTTGTCTCGGCCTTCTGCTGTTTGGCTTGAATGCTCGGCATGCCCTCGTGATGTGTCCTCTCTGCTCCCATCATTGGCAGACTGCACCTCTGACCTGGAATTCCAATCGGAGATGATTTCCCTCGCAGCCCGCATACCAAAATTCCTTCTGCTTCTTTTCTCGGCTTTTCTGGTGCCTTTCGTAGTTGGTTCACTTTGTCGCCGGTCGATCCTGACCTGGACTCGAGGTCCTCGTGATGAATGGTGGTGGTGTCCTTCTGGGGGGGGGGCTGTGGAGTCTTATTCATTCTCCTCATGGCTGCAGCAGACTTCTGGGACACTTCTGCTGCTGATGCTTCTTTGATAGCCTCCTTTAATGTTATTTTAGGCTTGGTTAGGAGATGGCTCTGCAGTGCCAGGTCCCTGAGTCGGAGGACTACACAATCCCTCATTGCCTCGTCCACATTCAAGAATTCGCACACCCCGGCAAGGTCCCTCAGGCTCGCAATGAAATCATTGATGCTCTTTCCATCCTTCTGGTCTCTCCGGTAGAACTCATGCCTCTTGATCAGACTGGATACCGGTGGTGTGTAGGACCCTCAGAATTCTCTCTAAATCTGGCCAGGCCATTGTTTTTACATCACTAGGGGCTGCAAGAACTTTAGCCATTTTGAAGACGGTGGGGCCGCAATGCGTGAGGAAGACGCTCGTTTCCTCTGTTCCGTAATATTCATCAGGTCACTACTTTCCAGGAACATCTGGAATCGATTGACATAGAATTCCCAATCCTCAGTCGTCGGATCGAACGGTGCAGGTAGCATATTGTTCCCGGCCATGTTGAGTTCTTTGTCCAGTCGGTTAGCCACGTGTGTGCGGTCCTGCTTCTCTCAGAATCCCACCTTCGTCGCCAGTGTTAAGTTGTGGGCAAGAGATACACGGGAGGCTCCGAATGCTTAACTCCTTTACTGCATCGTTCAGAACAAAGAACAGCAGCCGCAGCAGCTCCTTTTACTTGTGAGCTGCTTGTGGCTACAACCAGTGACGGCTCTTTAAAGTCCCGCCATCGTGGACCAACCAATCAGAAGTGCTTATGTAAATATCTAACAGTTAGATTGCTATAGTTCCATCAATAAGCCTAGATACTTATGAATGAATTCTCAACTCACTATATTCCTCCCACAGAATATTTCTAAGGTATAGGAAAGCTGTGGAAGAAAAAGGCAAGCCACTGGGGCAATTCTGAATTTTAGCCAGCAAGAAGACATAGATATGTAAACAACAGACATAGATCAAAATGTGCATAAGGTAAGCAAGTGAAAAGAATTCTATCAAACACTTAAATGTAGAGAAATGCTGATTATTTTACATGGTTTATGTAAATTTTGTACTGCAAAGAGGAAGTAAAATATGAAGAAATTATTTCTTTGGCATGGCAGAGATTGTTTCAGATACTTAAATGCTGCAAAAAAATTTAAATTTAAAAGAAAAAAAAACCCTGCCATACTCAGAAAGTTAGAATTTTACAGTAGCCTTTACCTAGTCAAACCAAGCGAAGGTAATATTAGTACCATGAAGATCAAAAATGTGTAAATCTTGTGCATCATTGTTCTGTTTTCATTAGACCTATTTAAAAAAAAGAAAATGATTGATCAATAGTTGCATGTTGTCAAATATTATTAGGTCTGATATGGTAGTTACAAATGGAAATGCTTAAAATTTGGAAATAAGTTATTTTGGATTACTCTGGAGTTGGTGTTATTTGTTACACTGACTGTTTTTACACTGGTTTCTGTCAGCTCTACCTAAAAAAAATCCTTTAGTGCAAGCATCCATAAGTCAAATACTCAACCGGATCCAATAAGCTATACAATAAATATTATATGCTCAATCATTTAATTGACTGCTTTCAGTGAAAAGGCAACATGTTAAATATAAAAATAATTTGTTTATTTATGATCCAAGACCAAGTCACAAAATTTAAAATACAGCACATCTCCTTGATAGGAAGGCTCCACTCACGGTCACTCACGCCCTGGTCATCTCCCGTTTGGATTCTATAGTACACTCTACATGGGGCTACCTTTGAGAAGTACCTGAAAGCTTCAGCCTGTTCAGAATATAGTGGCACAGACACTTATGTGTAGCCCTAGAACAACATAAGTTACACCAGTTCTGTGAGTTGCATTGGTTCCCAGGTTACTTTCAGATCCAATTCAAGGTACTGATTTTGACTTTAGCTCTTTCACCAAGACCTTCAAGGCATTATCAAATTATCTGAGGGATCATTTGTTTTTGATTACATCTGCCAATCTCATCAGGTCCAGCAGGAGTATGTTGCAGGTTCTGTCTTCTGAGCAACATGGGCCTTTTCTGCTGTGGTGTCCACCTTGCGAAACATCCTCTCCACAAGATGAGGTTCGCCCTCACCAACTGTTAACTTTCCATAAGTCCCTCAAAACGTGGATGTGTCAACTGACCTGAGGAACTCAAGGCAATGATTTGTTGAGATTGATCCACTATTGCTAATATATGTTGCTGTCTTAATAATGTTTTAAAATTGTTTTTTTACAGTACTATTTTATAAATTCTTTATTGTATGCCACCCAGAGTCACATCTGTCATGGCCTCAGAGCAGGTGCTGCACCTGATTTAACAGCCACTGAATCAAACATCTCAGATCACTTGTCAGCCAGCACTGAACTTTCTTTAGTCAAAACGGATGCCAAGAAACAGGACAAACCCTCTGCCAGCCTGAGAATCCTGCACTCCATCAAAGTAAGTACTACATGAGCAAGCGGCAAGATACTGAGTTCAGGCAAGCCAAGGGCCTCATTATTGGCAAGTACTAAGCAGGGAAAACCTCAGTTATACACACTTGGTGGAGCCAGGATTTAAGCTGCACAAAGACTGCCTTCAAAACACCTAGATACTGATCATTTTAGAAGAAAATCTCAATCTTCACAGTCAAATTGAAGAGTAGTTATATTAGCTCTGATTACCAGTGCAAGTACAGTGGGCACTTTTAAAATGATGTGTGAAACAGCCTCAACCTCTAAGTTTGAGCAAATATATATAACTGGGGAGTGAACAACATGTCTGTAAGAAATAAGAAAGCTTGCCTCAGTCTATCTGACTATCCTCTGCTTAAATTCCACCAGGGTTTTTCTATGCCTAGAGCAAGTATATACAGGTTCTTCTCGAGTTTTGACCATACCACAATTGCTTGTAAAATGAGGCACCATATGACTGGGCCAGACAAGTAAAAACTTTTCAGCAAAAACATTTTGTTTCCAGCAAAAACATTGTACATCATGGTCACATGACTGCAGGGTGCGGCAATTAGCTATAAATGTGGGCTGGTTATTGAGTACCCAAAATTTGAAACTGATCTCTAAGTAACCAGTTATAACTCAAGGGTGTTTTAAATATTATGACTTGTTCTTGGACCATAAACAAACAAATAATTATAATAATTCCATCAAGTGCAAAAGACCACATTGCTTGGATCTGACATATACTACGATATCCTAGGTTTTTGGGAAGAACTCAATACATATGAAGGCCAACACAAGCTAAAGAAATAGCAGCACGGATTTTACATTATTGTAAACAGAGAACAATAATTAATCAATATAACTATTATTTTGTAGTTTATGTAAGGCTAAAATCAGAACTGTGCAGAAAAGAATGTGGGAAAAGTAAGACATTACTACAAATTCTGAATTCCCTTGCCTTTCCTATCTTTTAAATCCTCCAATGTAATTTGATGAGCCAAAACAAAGAGTCTTCTTACTTTGTCCAGTGTGATTCAAACACTGTTGAATAATAGACGATGGTTGGTAGCAAAGCTGTAAAGGACCACAAAAGGACTGTTGGGAAGAACTGACTAATAACAGGATTCTAAGGAAAGAATAGAGGGAAATATAACCACTTCTACAGATTTACCATGAATGCAACCAAGCTAAACATATTTATTATATCAGCTTAACAAACACTGAAATCATTGGTCTTATGAAAAGAACAATGAAAAGAATAACAATAGCAGATAGGATTTGGAAAGAGATCAAAATCTCCTAGCAGTTTAATCCAAAAGTTTACAATTAAAAAAAAAACTTGGTAATTACCATTTCCAAACAAGACCCTTTAAAACAAGATGAATAATTTTTAGTGGCAAAGAAATGACACGACTAATGCTTGAAGTGTCTAAGGACTAAGATCAGTATGATGCAAAGTGAATGATGCTGGGAGTGCCTCCTTTTTGGGAAGGCAGAATTTTAATTGATGTTCAATTATCCTTACTGAGGATATAATTTTGTGTTTCCTATCTCAACACGACAGAAGAATGAATTCTAGCAGTAAAACTGAAAGTTTACCAGGGAACACAACTACAGGATTTAAAGGATGAAGGTTGCTTGCTTATAATTGAGAAATATTTATTAAATGTGGTTGTATTTTACCTTATCTATATTTTATTTACTTTACATCAGGGGTGTCAAATTGGTGCCCACAGGCTGGAAGCAGCACACACAGGCCACGCCCACTCCAGCTTCGTGAAGGGGAAAAATGTCACAATACACCACGTGAGAGCAATGTGATGTGGTGAGTTTGACATCCATGCTTTACATAAATTAGAATTGCTAGTTAAGTTTAACCTCAGAGCTAAATCTTTTATCAAAGCGTAAAGAAGCAGAGATGATTAAAATCAGATATAGTGCATTACTCACATTAAGATATTCAATGGGTTTGGTTACATAGAACTTGTCCATTGTTGAAATAATGATGGAAGGGGTTGTCAAGAAAAAGAGACCAACAAAAAGGAGTAAATTGATAAAAAGCCATCTACCCCACCAACTCCATCCTTGGACTGAGAGATTATCCCTGTCAAGGAAAAATAGAGAAGAGAAGCAATAGCCGTGCTTATTTTCCAAACTAGCATTAAGCATATGATCTGTTTTGTTTAAAATAAAAATATGTAAAAATGAGAAAGTTAGAGGTAAACCTGAAGTGGAGATTAAATGGACAAGAGATTGCTTATGCCTTTCCCTGGCCTGCATCCTCCCCAAGTGCAACCTAATCATCTACCCCAATCTCCTCATTATTTCTTCACAATGTAGCATTCGTTTGTCTTTACTGAAAAATTCAGCAGGGTCCCCACTGCAATAATTTTTACCAAGAAGTGATAGAGCTCTAATAAAAATTCCTCTATCTCTGGAACAGCTTGTTCAAAATGAGAGACAAATTCTTAAGATCATCTAGATTCGTGAATAAAAATTGGCTAGATTTCTTTCACATTAGTTTAAAATAAGGATTTGAATGCTCAGTCTTGACTGTAAGACATGTGTATTGTTCAAGCAGAATACAGAAGTCCTGCAAAATACAGTGGTATTTAAAAAGTTGTGAACCTTTTGAATTTTCAATATTTTAAGCAACACTGTACCTTTAAACCATTTATAAAACTATGCGCTGAATTAGTTTATATTTTTAGTCTGGACATCAATTTAATTGTTTTGAGATTGTATTTTCAAGATGCTCTATCGATTTCTGGCCTCATAATTTGTCAGAATATTCATGAACTGGCAGAGACATGGTTAACAAAGTCAGCCAATGGGAGCTGAATTGGGGCTGAGAGTCTGGGCATGGCTTAGCTCCCTGCTCTCAATTCTGAAAGTGAAATAAGTAATCTGTTCTGAGCATCCTGAGCTGCTATTTGTGTTTGTGTTATGTTACATTGAAAGAAACTACTGGTATTGTAAACTTTACTTCATATTATTATGTTTATAAAGTAATTAATGATCCTGCTGAATCAGTCATCTCTGTGTTTTCTGGATGTGAATTTATGCTGCAAATTCTCACATAATAATGACAATAATATAGATAATAGCTAGGATAAATTTCATTCATATTCTGGAAAAAACAATGGTATCAACTTTTATTTTTTACAGATGAAATAAGAAATAAAAATAAGATACATTACCAACAAATATCCTGAGGATATGTAGCGTATTTAATATTCCATTTGGAAATCTGAAGATCTTTGCTATAGCTTGATGGCTGAGGTTCTCCTTTGCACTTAAAGCCTTGACATTTACAGGCATTGTAATCTTTAAGAATGCTACAGTAAAATTAAGCATTTTAGTTTTTGTGGTTGACTCAGCATAGACTCATTATTTTTATAGACTGCACATAAAAAGGCTGTCCTCAATTTTATGACTGTTTTTACAGCAGACATTAAGTGAATCATATGGTCAGAAGTCCAAATCCATTCCCCCAAATGGGTGTTTTTTGCTGAAAACCAGCAAAAAATATTGTAAATTTGATGATGTAATTGCAGATGCTGCAACCAATTATAAATGTGAACCAACTGTCAAGCATGCAAAATGTGGTCATAAGACTGTGGGGGGAAGGGGACAGTGTGACATTTTATGACAACTAGAAGTGTTTTTTGGGTCATAAATCACTTTTCTTGAGTTTGTTGTAAGTCAAAGACACACAAATAAAACATATTATAGGAAAAAATTTACAATATTATTATCTGATGTAATACTATGTAATGATTGATCTATTCAAATCAATATAGCCCAATTAAGAGATCCATTTTACTAATCAATGATATATACACACATAGATGCCTTTTAATAGGATTTCTATGTTGAGGGATCCAATCTGGGGTGGTCACCGAGACCACCACCGGGATTTCTATGCATTGCCTTCAAATAGGATTAAATAGAGCTGCTTTGGGTTGGAAGTAATCATAGGGATAGACTGATGTTTCATTTCACTTAAAATAATTAATAGTAATAATAATTTTTTAAAAATACACACTCACATTGAGGCCATGATTATCCTCTGGAATGTTACAAAAGCCATTCCCAATGGTTTATCATAAATTAGCTTTTCTTCTTTCAAGTATTCTTCCATACATTTTTGGGCAACTCCAGTATAGTAATCTATAGCATCTTCCTGTTGAAAAGCAGAGTGCTGTTATATTTTAATATTCAAGTATTTATATATAATCCCATTTCACTGTTCCATTTGTTTCTTTTTATTTTCCTTCCCTAGGTGACTAGTAATTTCACATGCAGTTATTTCAGTAATAATAAATCAAACTTCTAAAAAAAGTTACCATCTCAGTTTATTTAGAAAAAAGAAAAGCCTGATAATCATTAGGGAATATAAGTCACTTGATTGCATCTGATCCGATTGCTGAGGAGAATGAACTTAAGAAAGCAGTTCTGTTTTAAATTCTTATTAGTCTTTTCCTAAAAAGCAACTATGGCAAACCTTACCTAATTTTAAACACTGCAATGATTTAACATTTTAACTAAGAAACACAACAGCTTCTTACCCTTTCACATCCTCTGATGTTACAGAAAAAGAACTGACCACATGGCTTTGTATTTATGCAATATCTTTTACCAGTCTGTTCAAAAGCTTGGGTATAATAAGCCATATTCTTCTCTGCCTTTTTTCTGGTATAAACACAAATATAAATGTGATATGGCAAGGAATTTGTTATTAAAATGAAATGTATATCTAAAATATGTACTCATTTTCACAAATTAATATTCACATGATAGACATACTTAAGTGGATAAAATATGTCATAAGTATTCCAAATATTTCTACTTCTTTAATTATGCAGGCTTAATCATATAGATACTATTTATATAAGATTCACTTTTAAGCTTTGCAGTTAATTCGATTAACTAGAGGATCCTAATTAGGTAAGAAAACCCTTCAAAGTCCTTATAGTAATAATTTTTGAAAGGATGTACACTTTTATTGAATTAGAAATTATTAAGAATAGATCATCTTTAATATTATAAAGTGTGCTCAAACATTTGGGGTCTTAAGCATCATCTTTTATGGGACACCAATAAAAGCAACTCTCTTCAAAGTTCAGGATTCAAAATAATCAAACAATAAATTAAAATACAACCTTAGATTCTTGTTTACAGCAGCACTAGATTTAATGGACCAAAAATGGAGAAGAAAATTACAGTGACTTAGGTGGGGTGTGAAATTGACATTTTGCTCTAGACCTCACATAAGGCTCCATCCTATGGCATTCTTTATATTATTGTCTCAGACATACTGTTAATAACAGCATCTCAATGAAACATCTAATTGTTCCATCAGCCATTTCTAGACCAAAATGATTGCCTTCCAAGAATTCAAAGTGGCATTTGGTGCAACGGAAAACTGTAAACAACTTTGTTTCATCCCCATTTCCACTGCATCTGCCACCCAGAGCCACATTTGAATCAGTCCCAGCAGCTTGGATGAGGAAATTCTGCCCTTTGAAATATCTAAGAGGAGCATCTGCCTAGTGCTATGCTATTTCCTCAGAAATCTGCAAACAAAGCAGTAGACATCATAAACTTGGGATGAAGTCTACAAATGTTGACTTTCTCGAATAATTTATTTTTGTTACTTTCAAAGCATATTGTATTGCACCTTAGTCAGCAAGCAGAATATAAACCCTTCAAATAAATGTGCTAAGATGAGAAAGAAATTAACCAGTTTTATTCATGAAATTCCTTAACTGATCAGGCCATCCTGCATCTAAATAAATTCAGTACACACAATGCAGCTTCCCCAGTAGGTGCACTTCCTTAGAACTTTTCAGAACAAGAGTCAAATTGATTCAACAGAAAATGTATGAATTATTTCACTGAGAGAATCAGACATTTAACAAATGAAGACACTCCTTTGTGCGAATTACTATGACACTCTCCCAATCTGTTCTCTATTCAGTATTTGCTCATGTAAATACTGTAAAAATGTAAGTTTTACAGCTCATGTCTCACGAGTTGTCTGGTGGCAGACAACCATTATTTATGACAATAACACAGAAAGCTTATTGTAATTAACATATTTTATACATAAACTAAGATGCTTTCTCCATAATACAGGTACCTTTCATCGGACAGGTATGTGAGTTTGGCTACATCGTAACATAACTGCACCTCCTGCACAATGCAAGTTGGATATGCCTCTCTGCAAAAGGAAAAAAAACAGCTAAGTTATCACAGATTAGTTATAGGAGGATAAGCAAAATCAAGTAGTACAAAATCAAGTAGTTCAACCTCAAGCCCATTCTGAATAGGATCGAATCTGACATATTTCAGAATAAATTTACTATCATCTGCTACTACTGCTAGCTCTGTGAAACCATACCTGCTGGCAGAAATAGTAAATCGGAGGACAATGCACTCCAAAAATTACAATGATGGTATTTGGCTCTAATTATGCTTTGGATTATATTACTAAGGGTGAGATTTAAGGATTGATTTCCTACGGCAGCATTTTCCAAACCAATGTCTTCCATCTGCACTGTACTACATTTCCCAAGATTTCAAATCATACCAGTAACTTTGTAACTTTGTCACTTGTATCCTTATGATTTATATTGACTGTTTCTAGTATGATTTGTTTGCTTATTGTACCCTATGACTATCATTAAGTGTTGTACCTTATGATTCTTGACGAATGTATATTTTCTTTTATGTATACTGAGAGTATTTGCACCAAGACAAATTCCTTGTGTGCCCAACCACACTTGGCCAATAAAGAATTCTATTCTATTCTATTCAAAACCAGTACCTATTGTGAATTATGGGAATTGCAATTCACAAATGTGGAGGGCCATAGGTTAAGGGAAACTTGGGGAAATATTTCAAATCATTTTATGAAAATCATTTCCAAAATTGAAAAAGGAAGGCTTGGTTCACCACTAATATTATTGCATAGGTGTAACACTGAGATGCGGTGGCTCAGTGGCTAAGACGCTGAACTTGTCGATCCGAAAGGTCGGCATTTCGGCGGTTCCTAGCACTGCATAACGGAGTGAGCTCCCGTTACTTGTCCCAGCTTCTGCCAATCTAGCAGTTGGAAAGCATGTAAACCAAACAAGATAGACACAGACTTCAACAGATAATTAGAACTGCAGAAAAAACAATTGCTACCAACCTGCCTTCCATCAAGGACCTGTATACTGCACGAGTCAAAAAGAGGGCTGTGAAAATATCTACAGACCCCTCACATCCTGGACATAAATTGTTTCAACTTCTACCCTCAAAACGACGCTACAGGGCACTGCACACCAGAACAAATAGACACAAGAACAGTTTTCCCCCGAATGCAATCACTCTGCTAAACAACTAATTCCCACAACACTGTCAACTTATTTACTAAGACAGTATTACTATTATTCCTCTCATCCTTCCTAGTACCTATCTCTTCCTACTTAGGACTATAACTGTGTTGCTTGTATCTTTACAATTTATATGGTTTTATTTGTTTCCTAGTATGATTTGATTGCTTATTAGTAACCTATGACTATCACTAAGTGTTGTATCTTATGATTCTTGATGAATGTATTTTTTCTTTTATGTACACTGAGAGCATATGCACCAAAGATAAATTCCACTTGGCCAATAAAGAATTCTAGTCTAGTCTAGTCCAGTCAGGCTGGCCACATGACCACAGAGACGTCTTCGGACAGCGCTGGCTCTTCGGCTTTGTAATGGAGATGAGCACCGCCCCCTAGAGCCAGAAACGACTAGCACGTTTGTGCGAGGGGAACCTTTACCTTTTAACACTGAGAACTATATCCTTTCTTACAGCACAACCATATCTACACCATCAATAATTATTATACCTGCCATGTGAAAAATATAAAACAATCTTAAACAATATTGTTGCCAGCCCAGAACTAGAGCAAATTACCACTAGCATAGAACCATTTTCATTACAGCATAAAACCATCTTCTCAAATGTTATGTATGTTATCCACTGTCATTACTCAAGCACTGGAAACATTTCCTCTGCTTCCATTATTAACTCTTGTTATTTTTCAGCTAAACAAATTGCTTGACATAGATTTATGTCAAGATAAAGCATCTCACACCTTTCCTTATGCTACAAAACTGCTTTTCTGCATCTGAGGTACCTGAAGAATGATTAATCTTCTTCAGTTCCAAAAATGTAGATATAGTTTTTAAATGAGGAATCCCATGACTTGATTATCCATGAATGCCTCAGTATAGAAGATACTGAGATATTGGATAGAACATGTATAATGTTAACTAATTTTGAATCAAATACAAATACTCAGCTCTTCAAGCCAATTTATTTTAAGAAAAATAATTTTGAGGTAAAAAGAGCCTTTTCAATGAATTCTTGTTTTCAGTCTTCTTTGTAAAGCATTCTAAAACTCTTAGGTTAGCCTCTCTCCCAGCAATTTACAGGCTCAATCAAATTGGGTCTTTCTCTCCTTGAATGAGACTGGATTTATATCCCCTCAACATTTAAATCTTAAAGGGAAGACTTGAATATAAACAAGAGGAAGAAACTGGCCTAAGACATCAACAGAAAAGCATAAAACTTGCAGAAAAGACTACAGGTCAGAATCATCTGGAGAAAGGAAAATTTTTGATTAAAATGATGAAAGCAGCATCCCACATAAACTTTGCCCCTTTCATATCTTCATGAAACTTCATGACATCCTTACAAAAGAAGAAAAGCTTGCATTGCCACACCTGACCTACTAATTTGCCTTTCTTGCTTCCCTTTATATCAAGGATGTCAAATTCGTGGCCAGCGGGCCAGATGCATCATGTGCTGGCCACCCCCACTCCCGGTTTAGTGAAGGGGGAAAAAGTCATGATACATCACGTGATGACAATGTGACATCGCGAGTTTGACACCTGTGTTTTATATCATGAGCATACAATAACATTTCATTCTTAATTCCAATCATAGATATATCTAAACTAACATCAGTGTGTCTAGTTGGCAACTTGATTTTCATTCCAAATTAGAGAGAGAAAAAATACTTTTAATGAATTCCAGAGGACATTTTAATTACTAATTCTATTTGTAACAAGAAGGAATACCAAATGTTGATCCCATTGATAATAATGGAAGGAATTCATATTTAGTAAAATTTGTTCCAAAATTTTCAATGTACAATATCAAAGCCTTCTTTGCATCTAGGTGTTCCAAGGAAGATCTTCCTAACAGAGTTTATATTGGGCCTGTTTCCTGTATGTGCTCCAGGAGGATGGAATCACGATGTGATATGGTCAGTGAGATATTATTTTACTGCCAAGAGTTGAATGGGCTTGTTCTTGGCAAGTAATGTAGGATTTTATGTTTTGTTGATATTAGAGAAGGTGTAGCATGGGAATGAGAATTATAACCACAGTATTAATTGCTGGCATAGTGAACATCTCCCCAAATGCCTTTGAGAATTGGTATATCAGTAAATCAAATGCTTTCCTTTCAGCCAGATTAATCCACTTCGCCCTGGACCTTCTGTCTATATGAAATATAGAAAATAAGTTGTGAGAATTTTAGGACACAGGGTTCCGATCAGAATACAGTGATATAGTCTACTAAAAGTTTTTAGTAAGATAAGCAATCTCAGGAGTGAGAGGGGGGGGGGTTAAAAAGATAATAACCTCCCTATTTCCATGTGTACAACTCTGTTTCTGACTAAAATAAGCACACAGCTGCACAGAGCTATGTACTGATTTTCTGAGCCAATGTCACAGAGGTCCAGTCTGGGATACGTAAGCTGGTCCTTACCATGGATTGCACCTGTCTGTTGCCCACAGAGAGGAACTAATCTAGTTACTAGCATATCTTCAAGGAAAATAGAAGAAGTACAATACTCGGTTCTCAATATGCCTGACTGAACTATTGCAACTAAGAAAACGTACATTTGCAAATCTTTTTATAAAAAAAGAAATTTAGGTTTTTCTTTAAAAAAAAACTTACTTGAAGTGATTTTCAATGGTTGTTTCACTGGCATTTTGGGGGAGGCCGGTTATGAACAATGTACGTTTTACCTACATATTAAAAAAACAAGAGTTTCTCAATGAACTGACCAGAGAGAAAGATTGAAAGGAAAACTGAAGTGCTAGATCATCTCCAAAGTCCCTCCTTACCCCTTCTTTATGTGATTCTGTGACTGACTTCAGTTCAGTTCTCTCTTTAACATAGACACATTTATAAATTACATTAAATTTAGCTTTAGTTTTTAAATTGTTACCACCCGGGATATTTATTAGATTTCATTGCATGTTATATCTATGTAAGCTAATATGGATCCTAGAGATAAGTAAGTCAAAGTAGTATTCCTTCTAAGCAGACCAGATCTGAATCTAACTCTACCCCAAGTTCTTTGGAGGGACACACATAACTACTATGAATGCAAAAAAAAATTTTTTTTTCAGAAATACTTCAGCCTCCCACAGCTCTGAACCTGCTTTTACAGTTCCTTGAGAACACAGAGATAACATTACTGATAATTACTGATATTCAGTAGCGAAAACAACACAAAAACTCAATTTATTTCATTTTCTTTTTGACAATTTAAAGCTTGAAAGCAAGTGATTAGGCCTTTATATAGTTATTTCTGAGCTTTAAACTTCATGCTAAACAAAAAAAATTACAAATATTTCTTATCTATCTATTTATTGTGTATAAATTTGCAATAACAGTGAATAATTTGGAATATTTGAAAATTCAGATTTTTTTTAATCAGCTTGAACTCTTGTTTTCACTTGTCTTTACATTAATTCAATACAAAAACATAAATACTCTAAAACTCAAAAACTAACATATATGCAAATAAAATCCAACAAACTGTCCTCAATCTAAACTTACTTTTATTATGGTTATTTTTATGTTTTGTTAACTGGCAACAAGTTTATGTTGTAACTTTAAAATTAATCCCCCATCAGAAGCACAGATTAAATTAAAAGGGGGGGGGTGATGGGGACTGTGACCTCTTTGTCCTCCACACATATACAGTTTTGTGAACTTTCAATTACCTTTTGTTTTAAAAATATCATTTTTATGAAACAGTTGTCTCAGAGAAAATCTAGGCAACTTGTTAACAGGGGAAAATCAAAGTGAGAGCAAGAAACATTATTCTCAATTTGAAGAGACCTTCTATTAACACCACTGAGAGACTCTACAAAGCTGAACCATGGATTAGGCAATTAAGTTTCTCCCATATTGGAGAACCCCTTCTCCCATTACACTCTCAGTGAAGAAGCAGGTGCATACGGACAATCTGCCAAGAAGCAATTTTCACAATGCAGTCTCTTCCTGGTTTTAATTTAACTCTTCAAGTGTTAAATTTTTTTAATTCATAGAAACTTACTATGCTGTCTTTTTTGTATCTGATGGAACCCACATGATGTTTCATAAAGAGAGCTGTCAAAATCAAGTAAATCACAGCAAAAATTGTATGTAGCCAGAGAAGATCACTCCTGTGAAGTAGAATATTTCAGAAAATTAGAAATGTAATAATTGGAGCAAAATATTTGCATTGATTACATTTGTCATGGCCTTACTTATTTGCCTGGGTTTCTAATTATAGGATGCCTCTGCCTGACTTTTTCAGTTGTTCACCTTGTTCACCTCTGAGACACATTCAGCAAGTGCACCTACAGGTAGTTCTTGATTGAAATTATTCCACTGTTGAGAAAACAGATTCACAACCAGTGCCTAAGTTATTGCTGTTGCACTGCCTTCACAATCAAAATTCAGGCACATGGCAGCCCACCTGCACATATGACTCCAGGGTCATTGCTGGGTCACTACCACTCAGCCAGCCAGCCAGCCCATCAGCATACTGAAAAGTTGCTACAACTTGGGAAGCCTCAGCTGCTCATTCAGTTCACTACCACTTATGACCATAGGATCACTGCAACTCCTCCCATCCATCTATGTCATCCCCCCATTTATGCAATTTTTCTGCCCTATACAACTGTACCTTTGGTGGAAGAGCTATGGCTGAAGTCAAGGCCTTTGGAGAAGACAGCTTTATGCCATGCTGGCGGGTCTGGTTCAGAGGTGGTATTCAGCAGGTTCTGACCAGTTCTGGAGAACCAGTACTGGAAATTTTGAGTAGTTCAGAGAACCAGCAAATACCACCCCTGACTGGAGATTTTACAGTATCCTTCCCGCTGCCACGCCCACCAAGCCACGCCCACAAAACCGGTAGTAAAAAAATTTGAATCCCTCCACTGGGGCAGATGGGAGGCTGAGTTGCAGTGTCCCTATGCTTCTAAGTGTAGGCAGGCTGCCAAGCACCCAAATTTTGATCATGTGATTGTGTGGCTGCTTTAATGGCTGTAATTTTGGGCATGAGTTGAAATCTATATTTTTTCAGCATGTTTTTAATTTTGAACAGTAATCGAATGAATGGTAGTAGAGTAGAATTCTTTATTGGTGAAGTGTAATTGGACACACAAGGAATTTGTCTTGTTGCAAATACTCTCAGTATACATGAAAGAAAAGATACATTCGTCAGAGTCAAGAATCATAAGGTACAACACTTAATAATAGTCATAGGGTACAATAAGCAATCAAATCATATTAGGAAACAGTCAATATAAATTGTAATGATACAAGCGACAAAGTTACAGTCATACAGTCACAAGTGGGAGGGGATGGGAGATAAGGAGTGATGAGTCATAAGTGATGGTCATAAGTCAAGAACTATTTGTATATATGTGATTCCTTAGTTTACTCCAAGAGTGCTACAGCTCAGATTCAAATAGTATTCCTCCATTGGTAGCCCACTTAGCTACACTCTTCCTATATAGATAGCCTATAGAAACAGGTATTGGGAGGGAATGAAAATATGTCTCCATTTTACTCTTAGGCTTTGGAAATTACATTTCCCAAGTTTCATGATACTTAAGTTACATTCTAGGACTCAAAGATAATTCATTGATAATTGTGTAGTTATTACATTTTTGTCTTCAGTGCACATCTAGCACATCTTATTCTCTTCTACTACATGATTAAAAAATATTGTCCAAACTGAAAAGTAAAGAATGTTCAAGGAAAATATTCTGTGTATATAGGATGTAAACATCTCATGATTACTTACCCTATTCGTAAGTTTGCTATAGTAGTTCTTCCAAAGCTATATGGATCTTTATCTAAGAGGCAGAAAATATTATTTTAAGTATGTTTGATTCATTTATTTGCTGATAATTAAGTATTAGACAAATACAGCAGCTTGGTTATCCTATTACTTCTGCTTTTTAAGATAAACATAACATAAAATAGCTCTACTGAATCAAATCAAGGATCATCTTAGTCCAGTACAGTAGCTAACAGGACCCACCTAAAAGGAGAAAATGGATACAGGCCCTTATTTTGCTCTTGCCCCCTTGCCTCCAATACAGAGACAAATAGCCCATGATAGACCTGTCTTCTATGAGCTTATTCTAAATCTATTTCCAATTAACTTCATCAGATGATTCCTAGTCCTAGTGTTTTTAAAGAGAGAGACAAACGTGAATCTCAGTTTTATGCAGCTCAAAATGCTCACCTGTCACCTTTTTTGCAAAGTGTATTCGGACATTCTAGCCTTTACTCATAAAGGCATTCAAACTCTCAGACATACTGGTTGGCCTTTTCTACATTTTGTTCCAGCTCTATTATAGCATTGTTTAAACAAAGTGATGAGAACTATGGATCACCTTCCAGACACAATTGCTCATTACATTTCTGTAATGGGATTATAATGTTAGCAGTTCTATCTTCAGTTCGTTTTGTAATGATTCTTACGATGGAATTTGCCTTTCAAAATTTGTCTATTCATTTTGTCCAAAGTTACAGCAACACTAAAAAGTGATTTATGAGCATTTTTCACACTTACAACTGTTGCAGCATCCCCATGGTCACATGATCAAAATTTGGATGCTTGACAACAATATTTGTGACAATTGCAGTGTCCCAGGGTCATGTGATCACATTTTGTTACCTTCTGATAAGCAAAGTCAATGGGGAGGTCAGATTTACTTAACAACCATGTTACTAACTTCACTGTAGTGATTCACTTAACAACTGCGGCAAGGAAGGTCGTAAAATGCAGCAAAACTCATTTCTGTCTTGCTTAGCAACAGAAATTTTGGGCTCAATTGTGGTCATAAATTGAGGCCTAATTGTAGTTCTGTTCCATCAGTGTATATACAAAGTTTAGGGTTTTTTGTTGCAGTATGCCTCAATTTGAACCTGCCATTTGGCTGTTCATACACTCTACTTAAAATGATATTTCACTCCACTTAAAATGATATTTCACAAGAATTTCGAAATTATTTTGGTTCAAAATACTCTGAATGGCTTGGCATCATCCACTCACTCAGACAGCTCATTGTTTATGTCCATTTATGATCAGAATCAAGAACTGGTCCTTGCACAAATAACTGAAGTACTCTATTTCTTTCTACTCTCCAGTGAGAAAACTGGCTATTCTTCCCTTTCTGATCCCTAACCAGTAAGTAATTCATAAAAGGACAGGTCCTATTAACCTATGATCATTAGGTTAGTCCAACTTCTGAGGAAATTTTGTTAACAGCTTTTAGAAAATTAAAATAGAGTATACTGTGCTAACAGGGTAACTTCCATTCAGGTACCTGTTGACATTGTAAAAAAATTAGAAAATTGATAAAGCAGGACAACTTTTGCAGAATCCATGCCAAGTTTCCTTCAGTAATACTAGTTCCTCTGCATGTTATTTTTTTTCTTTGGTTATGCATTTCTACCTACTTTTTTCTGATACATGACTGTTACATTAACTTTCATCTCATCTTCAGCCCAAGATCAAGTCAGAGTCACGTCATCCTTAGCAGTATCAGCATTAAACTAGCATTTTCTCCTTATTTCTCTCCTGTGCAAGGGCAGCCATAAGTTATTGAAAACATGCTAAACTTTGACACCCATTATTTTGGAGAGACATCGGTGAATTCACTAACTTCACATAGAGGCAATCTAGGCAGAATAGAGGCAACAATGCAGACAGGAAATGTCACGTCCTATTGTTTCTTTTATTTTTCTTATATGTATTCATTTCATGTATTCACAACTATGTTTATCCTTATCCTTATTATATTGTAAGCAATTGACTAACTAAATAACTAACTAAATAACTAAATAAATAAATAATAATTTTTGTTGACTCAAGGAGGCAAATAGAGTGCTTCCCAATGGGAAAGGAAACTGATTAACTATAATTATTGATATATACAGTAGAAAAGTGCTAGTGACAAATATAGAAATTAAGCCAATGTTTTATAACCAGTAAAAATCTAGAAAACAAAATGGAACTAAATTCTAATATAGTGGATCATCTCCATATAAATTGCCCTTCTGGCAATTAATATGTGCACTTTAAAGTTTAAGGATTCTTCCAACAGCAGCACTATCATGGAAGCTCATGTTGAAGGGGACACAGAATTAAACAGAAGGGGGTTTCTTGCTAACCATTTTTTCTCTTAAGATTTATAGATGTCATTAGCCCTACATTTCTGTGTTCTTTCCTTGGAAAGAGTACACAGCTGGCTCTTCCTATAGGCACTGGAAAGAATCATATCTCTGTAGTGGAAAAGATAAACCCAGCACATTAAATAGTGACTACCCTCCTTCCTGTCCCATCTCCACCTTTCTGTTGGATATGACCAAGGTCAAACCTAGTGTGTCTTTTTGCCTAATTTTATCAGACTAAATTGACCCCCTCTGTCCCAGAAAAAGCACCTGTGCAGTCCCATCTAGACCAAAGAGCCTCTCTATCAACTCACAGCATAGCCCAACAACAAATAGAAGTTACAACTTAGAGAAATCCCAGCATTCCATCTTCTTATCAGCCTCAACATTCCATTTCCTTACAATGAACTTCCTCATCTCTGCTGTCCATCTGAAAGGTCCACTTTGCCTACCAAGCGAACTCCAATTACAGAGACAAAGACCTGTCTAGCTTCTCCAAACTGCTAGAAACCTTAGGATTTCCTGCTTTGTGGCTCCCAACTTCAATAAAAAACTTTGCTTTTCCATTGTTCAGGGTCCATCTTTCTTGTAAAGCAGGTCATTGCAATAAATATGGATCTCTTTCTCAGTGTTGTGCTTCTTACTTTGGCCAGATTCTATGGCGACTGAACAATTGTGAAAATTATTCTGAAGCTGAACAATTTTGCAAGAACTATATAATACTTTTTGAAACTTGGAAACAATGTTATTCTGCCGCTCTGTTCCCAAAGTATCAGGAATAGATGGAACACAAGGTCTCTATAGTTTTACAGCTTTCTTTGAGGAACAGAAACTATGGATAAAAAGACAATCTTTTTTCTCTATCCATTAAGAATTAAATTGACCATCCACCTAGACATATTACAAAATAACATTCTGCAAATATCTCAATTCCTATGATGCTATCTCAGCAACTGTATGCAGAAATACTGCGGGGGAAAACAATTTCACAAAACCCAATCTGAAGCATTATATTGTTAATAACATACTATCTTGTTATACTTACTGATTTCTTACAACCTTGACAATCCTTATGCATTGCAGAAAAAGAAAAACATATGTTTTAACTTTGGCAGTTTCAGTTTCCTGAACTATTAGAAAATGGCAAGAATAATAATTTCAGGAAAATATCATCCCTTAATTCCAGACCTGTCTATATACTGAAAAAGCTAAATATGAACTGTTCTAAATTCAAAGTTTTTCCATTTTAGTACTGTTCTAAAATAAAAAGTCTGCTACAATTTCTGTATTTGGAATGAACAAATTGACAGAATTCACTTATTTTCAATTATCAATAGTTAGCCTACAGCCTAGGTTTTGTTCTTTCAGATGATGGTGAACTGAGCATTTCAAGCAGCTAACTTTTTGAAATACAGGAGAACATTCCAGTTACTGAATGTCAATGTACATGTCCACTTGCCTTTAACCACAACTTGAAAGAAAAGTAACATGTCGTCACCAAAACAAATGTATCATTCAATAAAGAATATACTATAGGTATGCTTTGTACTTAAATAACTGTGTATCATTTCAGATTAAAATCTAGCAAATTAAATTACAGACTAGGGAATTTTGATTATAAAAGATACATCATTAGCTATTTCACTAGTCTCATATGAATCATAGTGCTAATCTTCAAGGCACTTTAGGTAATACAGAACACACCAAGTGCTACAGTTAAGTCAAATTGCTCTGTTTTGCACATATGCAATTCAAATTATAAAAACAGTTTCTTACCAAGCAAATCACCTGATAGGTTTGCAGGAAGTATAATACACAAAGATAACATGCTGACCACGATCAAGAGACAGATGAGATGGCGTTGAAAGGAGAGGTAAGTAATGGCATCATGCCCACATTGCTCGTAAATCTCATCATCACTGCACCACAAATAAAGAGAAATCAGTCACCAAATTTGCAAGTTGCTTAACCATAAGAAAATTACTAGTCTTGTGATAGCTAATAAAATGATACTATAAAAACAATGGAAACATAAAAATGATCACCAGATACTATTCAAATTATTGCTTCTGAAGTTATGACTTACACCCTTATTTTAACAATCTTCTACTTTACATGCCTTCTGTTTCCCAGTTACTTAGAAGCATGTTTGACAGACAAAGTATTCTCAACAGCTGTATTCATTTTATGGAATGGTTTGTCCTGTGAATGCAATAGATCCTGCCTCCATTAATTTTTCTCTAAGTACTATGTTATTTTAATAGACTTTTCTCCTATGTATCATGAGTTTTAAATATTTTGGTTTTTATTTCTGCGTGATCTTTGTTTAAAATTTCAGGGTTGTCACTGTAAATATAAATCTTTTTAGAGTCTCAAGGTAATGCTATTACATAACATAAAAATTAATAATTAAGTAAAAGTGCATCTGTATAAAAAAACTGAGCCTATTCTGCTGTTTTTTTAATTAAGCTTGTCAATCATTAATCCATAGTAAATGAAAGTCTTCTTAAAATGCTTTTCTAGGTTAAAGTAGTCTTACATACAGAATTAAAATAAAATTCCAATTTAAAACTGAACTACCTAATAGAACAATTAGGCTTAATCCTGTAAATTCAGAGAACTGACTGGATGCTATAAAAACTGAAATATCACTTAAATTTTAGAATATAGCATTTTAATGGTTGTTTTTCTTTAATGCAAAATGCAGCAATACTGATCACAGAATTTTCCATTTAATTTGCAGCTGATTCAGAACAGTTATACAAAAGGGTCTCAATACACATTGCATTTCTGTAGAACAACATTAACCAAAGTACTTAACCATAAAACAGCACTTCTTGCTACAAAATCCAAAGTTGTACATATAGGTGAAACTCGAAAAATTAGAATATCATGCAAAAGTTCATTTATTTCAGTAATGCAACTTAAAAGGTGAAACTAATATATGAGATAGACTCATTACATGCAAAACAAGATAGTTCAAGCCGTGATTTGTCATAATTGTGATGATTATGGCTTACAGCTCATGAAAACCCCAAATCCACAATCTCAGAAAATTAGAATATTGTGAAAAGGTGCAATATTCTAGGCTCAAAGTGTCCCACTCTAGCTAATTAAGCCATAACACCTGCAAAGGGTTCCTGAGCCTTTAAATGGTCTCTCAGTCTGGTTCAGTAGGAATCACAATCATGGGAAAGACTGCTGACCTGACAGTTGTGCAGAAAACCATCATTGATACCCTCCATCAGGACAGAAAGCCTCAAAAGGTAATTGCAAAAGAAGTTGGATGTTCCCAAAGTGCTGTATCAAAGCACATTAATAGAAAGTTATGTGGAAGGGAAAAAAGTGGAAGAAAAAAGTGCACAAGCAGCAGGGATGACCACAGCCTGGAGAGGATTGTCAGGAAAAGGCCATTCAAAAGTGTTGGGGACTTTCACAAGGAGTGGACTGAGGCTGGAGTCAGTGCATCAAGAGCCACCACACACAGAAGGATCCTGGACATGGGCTTCAAATGTCGTCAGAAGCGTCTTACCTGGGCTAAAGAAAAACAGACCTGGTCTGTTGCTCAGTGGTCCAAAGTCCTCTTTTCTGATGAGAGCAACTTTTGCATCTCATTTGGAAACCAAGGACCCAAAGTCTGGAGGAAGAATGGAGAGGCACACACTGCAAAATGCTTGAAGTCCAGTGCGAAGTTTCCACAGTCTGTGTTGATTTGGAGAGCCATGTCATCTGCTGGTGTTGGTCCACTGTGCTTCATTAAGTCCAGGGTCAATGCAGCCATCTACCAGGAGATTTTGGAGCACTTCATGCTTCCTTCCACAGACGAGCTTTATGGGGATGCTGACTTCGTTTTCCAGCAGGACTTGGCACCTGCCCTCACTACCAAAAGCACCAAAATCTGGTTCAATGACCATGGGATTACTGTGCTTGATTGGCCAGCAAACTCGCCTGACCTGAACCCCATAGAGAATCTATGGGGTATTGCCAAGAGAAAGAAGAGACATGAGACCAACCAATGCAGAAGAGCTGAAGGCTGCTATTGAAGCATCCTGGTCTTCCATAACACCTGAGCAGTGCCACAAGCTGATAGCTTCCATGCCACACTGCATTGAGGCAGTAATTGCTGCAAAAGGGGCCCAAACCACGTACTGAGTACATATGCATACTTATACTTTTCAGAGGTCCAATATTGTTCTACGTACAATCCTTGTTTTATTGATTGCATGTAATATTCTAATTTTCTGAGATTGTGGATTTGGGGTTTTCATGAGCTGTAAGCCATAATCATCACAATTATGACAAATCATGGCTTGAACTATCTTGTTTTGCATGTAATGAGTCTATCTCATATATTAGTTTCACCTTTTAAGTTGCATTACAGAAATAAATGAACTTTTGCATGATATTCTAATTTTTCGAGCTTCACCTGTAGGTTTTATACTAATCAAGTAATTTAGTGTATGTATATTACTGGATCATTAATTATTCATTCCTTGTAAAATTATTATAATGTTCTAACCTGAGAGGAATCATAGCAGATTCATATTTCAAAGGAAAAACCTGAGTCTAAAATATGGTGTTTTAAAATTAACCTCAAAACTATGGGTTGATAGTATGAAGGGCAATATGGTTTCTTTAATAATTACAGTTCTTATTTACTAAATGTGTAACACTAATGCATAAAAAGTCAGCAAACAGGAGAATGAAATTGAGAAAAATGCAAATAATTTTCTATTTTCTTGACAATATTAAACAAAATGTTCAGATCACAACTTTAGTGCATACTTACTGCATGCGAAAGGCAGAAACCATCCAAGAACAAAATCCCTAGAAATAAATATTTACAGAACTGTTATTCTTGAAAATATGACAGTCTTAGATATAACATGAAACCTCTGGGTGAGATCACCTATCACCATGGGTTGAGGTATCTGCAGTATGTTGACAATATCCAGTTCTATATTTCTACCCCTGGTGACCCAAGTGATGCTGTTGCTGCCTCTCACAGTGCTTGGAGGTTGTGCAGAGGAGGCATGCTGCATGCTCCATCAGCCAGGATAATCTGGTAAGGTCCAGGAGAAGAGCCTTCTCTGCTATTGCTATTGCCCTTTGGAATATCTTGGCCCCCAGAGCGAGATCAGCTTTAACCTTCCTGACAAAAGCTTAAAGATCTGGTTCTGCCAGTTGATTTGAGGCTCCAGTGAAGGGGTTTCACATTGGGAGTGATTGATATATTAATAACAGATCCTACTTTACTCCCTTCTCATCCTACTCTCTCCCTCCCCATCTTTTAGTTAGAGTTCAGTTTTACCTTTTTAATATTCTAGGCCACCCAGCGTTACTCCATGGTAAGATGGGTGGCCAATAAACTTTACAAATAAAATAAAAATAACTACTAGTAGTAATCATGTTGCAAAATGTGACTCTCACATATTGGGAATGGGTATACACTTGTCCTGGAGATAAACAGACACTCAAAGATATACAATAAGAACAAACAGAACAGTCTAAGGATACCATTCCTAAAATAGTGAGTTCTACATTTACCTAGTTTAAAAGTATTACATAACTGCACAATAACAGTTCTTTACAACATCGATTCTTTATCTGTAAAATATTAAAGTTTAAAGAGAGTCTCCATATTTCCACAAACTAGTCTGTAAAGTATTGGAATAAGATGGGAGCTATAAAATATTAAATTTTAAAATATTTCTAAAAATACTGGCAATATTTTATGAATAGCAAAATATCATATGCTAAATCCAATAGGCAACTGACCTCTTCAGGCTGAGGCTCTTCAAGAACAGAAGCGGACTCAGTTACTTCATAATACCTAGATTCAGTAGAAATCAAAGCAACAGACTTCAGTATTAGAATTTTATACTAATAGTTGTTGAAAACTTCAAGTATTTATTTTAAAAGGCATTTAATTATAAAAATGATGTTTATAATAAGATGTTTATAATAAAAGATGTTAAGGCTCAGAAAAGGATAAAAATAAGCAATAGGTACACACACTACACAAACACACACACACACTACACACTACAGTACCTGAAAGGACCAGAAACAGGGGTGGGATGCTACTGGTTCTGCCTGGCTCTATAGAACCGGTAGCTCTGAAGAGCAGCAGACACAAAACAGGTTCTGTGTTTGCTGCTGTTTGGCCCACCCGCCCGCCCACCTGCCCGGCCAGACTCTTGCCAGTCATTTATTTCCTGCTTTTTCAACCTCAGCTGCTTTGTGCGGCACAGCTGAGGTTGAAAAAGCAGGAAAAAAGTGGCTTTTCAAACTCTGCGCACCTGCACGCAGCACTTTTGAGCTGCCCAGGCGGCACAGCTTAAGGGATTTTACACGCGTGCAAAGTGCGCATGCCTGTGCAAAATGTAATCACCAAACCGGTAGTAACACCGGTTGAATCCCACCCCTGACCAGAAATTATTTATCTATGTCATTTCTCAAATTCCTGTTACTGTTACTTAAGGGATCTAGGTAGCAGACCTTCCCTTCCTGTTCAGCCCTTTACCCTGCCAAATATGTTCTACAACAGTAATGATACAACAATGATTAACATTTTTAAAGTAGCAGACAATGCTGCATGGTTCATGCAATGATATGGATGCCTATTTATTTTTTAATAAATTCCAATTATGGGTATATTAACCTCTCCTCCCTCACAAACTTAATTCTTTAGAAACAACTTCAGCAGGGATAAATTTGTTATAGTGAATATGGATATATTCTCAATATTTCAAAAAAGGTATCTAATCGATTTCTACACAATCAAAAAGCATGGTATTATCATGTTCTACAGAACACACTAGGATATAGAGCACCAACTTTTTACCTTTCTGATACTAATGCAATGCGACCATAATCCCAAAATCTTCTTCTAATAAAGACAAATAACAACAGCAACATCTAGAAAATAAAAAGGGGATCAATTAAAGGTTCAATATTGATTTTGAATTATATGTTTCTTCCACTTTGTTTTTGCTTTTAGTTTAGACAATATAAAAGCTTCAAAATCAAGTAGAACCCCAACACAAAGTAATCTAATATTTGGTAATGAAGATGCATTAAAGATTAAAAGAATGCTCTTTTTACATAATATTATAGTTGCATAGATTATATTTATATTATAAAAATATAATGAATAGTATTAAATTGCATTAGAAAAAAATTCTAACAGCTGCTATCTTTAGCCTGGCAGACACTACAGAAGTTTTCAGATTCAAGAGAATGAAGTAGAATTGCTACCAGCATGGCAAGCTCTATTTTCCAGCACAGTTCTCTAGTAGAGTAGGAAGAGGGGAATAATGCAGCCCTTCTTTTCAAAGCTATATATATTTCAGCAAAATAAAATAAACTATTTATTCACTCTTCAAATTGCCATGAGCAGACAATGTGGAAGAAAAAATATCATCTAGCAACAAAAAAATGAATCAAGCCTACCAAAAAGCAGATTACATCAAGCAGCAGGACAGTAGGAACCCCACCGAAGGTTACTCCTTGAAGTACAGTAGTTCCTCGTGCAGAACTATAACAGTAGGTCTCATTTGGAGATTCAGTATCATTTCTTCTACTTAACAAGGGAACCAGATGTGAATGACCAGCATCAAAAGTCAGGAATGGAATCATGTTGTCCTACTTGAAAAAGAAATTGTATAGAGGCAAAATACACTTTTACAGATTAATTATTTTTGCTTTATTTATTTTATTTTATTATATTTATTTGCCGCCCACCATTTTGAAGCAAATCTTATACAGTTCAGGGAAGGAAAGCAAGATTAATTTGAGCAAAAACTATTTAACTTTAAGCAATACTTAAAAGTATCAGTTTTCATTATTTCGAAAAACATATAGCAGATTCAAATAAACATCCTTTAGCATGGCAACATTTTAATAATATTCCTGCATAAGGGTTAATAAGAATTATGACTGGAAGAAGGCACAAGTACAGAATCTATTTACTAATATTTTCAAAGATATATAACACTCATGATGAAACAGACTAGATAAGTAAATCTATTTTAGCTATACAATCACTCCTACAGCTTTAATCCAGTGTATTTTCTGACACTTAGGTGATGTAATCTATTTAAGTGAAGGGCTAAAAATCTTGATATAATAGCTTTTGCCATGTTGTCCTACTTGAAAAGAAATTGTATAGAGGCAAAATACACTTTTACAGATTAATTATTTTTGCTTTATTTATTTTATTTTATTATATTTATTTGCCTTTTGAAGCAAATCTATACAGTTCAGGGAAGGAAAGCAAGATTAATTTGAGCAAAAACTATTTAACTTTAAGCAATACTTAAAAGTATCAGTTTTCATTATTTCGAAAAACATATAGCAGATTCAAATAAACATCCTTTAGCATGGCAACATTTTAATAATATTCCTGCATAAGGGTTAATAAGAATTATGACTGGAAGAAGGCACAAGTACAGAATCTATTTACTAATATTTTCAAAGATATATAACACTCATGATGAAACAGACTAGATAAGTAAATCTATTTTAGCTATACAATCACTCCTACAGCTTTAATCCAGTGTATTTTCTGACACTTAGGTGATGTAATCTATTTAAGTGAAGGGCTAAAAATCTTGATATAATAGCTTTTGCCTATTTGTAGTCAGTTTTCATAGCCTTTCAAGCATGGAAGAAATTTGCTCACTTCCAGCCATCTACAAGAATTAAATTGTCTTTAAAGCTATAAAAGACTGCTTCCAAAAAAAGAGCAGTTCACTTAAAATTTTCAAAATTATGCTTCATAAGCAGGGGCAGCTGTGCCAGGGGAGCCTTTATGCAGGCCCATTTTGTATGGCACCTCTTGGAACAGAAGTGTTTACTTCCAGTCATTTATGTCTTTGACATAATCTGACTGGATTACTACAATATAATCTATAATCTAGGATTTATTACCAATAGCATCTGTCAATCCCTTGACAATCCTGTCAATTTGTCCAAGCGTGCTCTCTCTGTGACCCTTCATTTAGAGAATATTATCTCCAGGGATCTTACAAGTGAACCTTCTTGTTGCTGCCATGTAAAACAGCATCCTGCAGATAGGCAAATAGGACCTTCCCTACGGACTTTCAGGACCATTAAAGCATGGTCATTTCAGGCGGCTTTGGGGCTAAAATTTTATTTCTTTTGGTAGTGCAATGTCCTCCTCTCCCTTTTTTAGTTTTATTATTTGCTGTTGAAGATAGAGAAATACAGATATGGTTTTGTGTATTGTTTTTAGACCAGCTGGGATGTATACCATTGCAGATGTACACTATAATTAGATTGGTCTATAAGCCCAGTAAAATAAATTAATATTTCTAAGCTGTACAAAGTATCATTCCTTTAGCCCAATTTTACAGTTGCAATTACAATTTATTTACCTCCAATTCAATCATTTATTTTTCCAGACATTTATGCAGTGAATTCTGAAAGAGTGTATAAAATCAGGCTAGAAAAAGGCTATTTGCCCAAAATAAATGATAGGCAAATAGCTCAGTGATATGATTAGAAAATGCAGTTCTTCCTGTAATAGAAACATAAGATTCCAATTGCTCCATCAGGAAATCAGACTCCATAAAGCAAAATAATTTAGTCATCACAATTCCATAAGAGATAAAACAGCTTAATACTTCTTTCTGAAATTTTGTTTCTCAAAAACAAATTTCAAAAATTCCTGCAGATGGCAGAATGGAGTCATTTTCATTTGCCACCAATAATTGGCAAATATTTCCGGTCTTAGAATTAATTTTAATTTAATAATTGGACTTGTATGCCACCCCCTCTCCGAAAGGACTTGGGAATATATATGTGTATATATTTACAGATAACTTACTAAAGTTTTCGTAATGCTTGTGCTCATTTGGACAGACTAAAAAAACCTCAAGGTCATTGCATAAAATATCTGAATATTGAATAGAACGTTATTCTCCCTTACTATATAAAATAGAGGCCTAACCTTGCTTTGCACTTTCTCTTTCCTTAATATCATTTTTCACTAAACAGAAGTTCAAGAGATGTGATTTTCTGCATCAGTAATTCTCCTTTCTGAGCTTCAAGCAACTGTCAAAACTGAACTTGGAGAACAGGAAGCAGCAGGAGAAGCTGCAGGGTCCTACCAGATGTAAGGTGCAAAAACCCGGCAGACTATTAAGGCGATAGAGGCAGGATTTTCTTTTTTGATGCCATCTAATGGCCATCCGGATTTTGCAGCCCCGATCGGGGAACGCTCTATAAATTAAGCTCTTAACCCTTAGACCAGGGCAAGACAACAGGCAGGAGGGCGACTGATACAGGACAAATCCCCTCGGAACAAAATAACGACAACAGGTGGCAGGTTGAGAAGGCTACGGGAGTCGCTTAAGAAAGCGGGGAGGTCTCGAAGATCCAGGACCAAGCCAGTCGCTCCCTCCGTCCGCTTCCTTCTCCCGAAGCAGCTGGTCGGCGGAGAGATGCGGCAGCCAAGCTAGAGCGATAACAGCTGCTCGACGTTCTCTCTCAGCTTTTTCAAAGACGTTCAGCTTCCGCTTTGCCTCCCGCACTCCTAATTGCTGGGTACTCTTGGCTCTCCCGTTTCCCAAGATTGGCCAGACCGGCCAACCAGAGCCTGAACGAGAGAGTATTTCTCGCCCACCCCGGCTTCGCCCACCAGCAGCCCAGCACCGCTACCTACCGTTCTACGGAAAACCAATAGGAACAGCGCAGCCGCTTCGCTCTTAAAGAAAACAGGAGGCGACTCGGAAAGGCGCGCATGCGCCGCCGTTCTGGGGACGGAGTAGATGGAACTGCTTTCTTCCCTTTAAGATTGGGTGCGGCGGACGGCGTTTCCACAGTGGTGCAACCTGCTTGCCACGTGGGGGATATTTTCTTCCCCTCCTCCCCCCGACGTATGTGGAAGATTAATCCGTAAAGTTAACGCTCTTCAAGGTGAATGCAGCCTTCAGAGGAGGAGGTGTTAGCTCTCTTTGAATCCTAAAATATCTAGAACCGGCCAAAGGGGATAGCAAAATTTTAGGACACTCGAGTTCAGTTACGGCGTGAGGAGCCCGGTTACAGACAGCTTCTTTTAATACGGCACAGATCAGCGGGGTGCGATCTGTTAGCGATGAGGGAAAGGCAATGGACAGATGGCGATTTTACTAGGGCAAAGGTGGAGGACACGGGTTTTTCTAAATTCCCAGCTTTCCTATTTGGTTATCCTTGGTTAGATTTAAAAATTGTTTAGCTAGTGCTTCTCAATCTTGGCTATTTTAAGACTTATGGACATCAACTCCCCAGAAATCCCCAGTCGAAGGCGAGAGGGAGTTGAAATCTATAAGGCTTAAAATGACTAAAGTTGAGAAACTCCTGTTTATGGAGATTCTCGGTCATCCAGATCATGGTTGTCCCAAAGGTCCTGTTCCAAAGGGCAACTGGACTTTCTTCTTCAGCTTGTTGGGTGATAAATGTCTCCAAAGAAAAACAAATAAGTCCAGTTGCCTCTTGAAAAAGCACCTTGGGTGGAGAAACATCGTTAAGCAAAGACTGGAGAGGTTCCTTCCCACAATCTCTCCTTGTGGTAAAGCTTAAGCTAAAAGGCTATGATGTTACAATAATGTAATAGTGTTTTTCCTAAAAGTTGTAAATGAGCAGAGACAGCACCAATAGATTAGAGAGAGAGATTAGAGGGGTAAAGAGATTGTGAGTATGCAAATTTAACAAATCAAATATTTAAAAATTTGTCCCATGCCAAAAAGATCAATCATTTTCTCTGAAATAGGTTTTTATAGACACCTTCATCTGATGCATCAAGTTTCTTTCAAAAAAGCATTTTTTCCCCATAACATGAACAATTTATCACCAGTTTGCTAAGAGATTAACATACAGCATTGGATTTTCTCCTGTGAGGCTGCCTTTAAAAATAGCTAAAAGGTTTTTTTGTGTGTGTGTATTGCATTTGCATATTAGAACTTTTTAATATTTCTAGTCTGCCCACTCATTTTGAGCTATCCACGATGATTTATTGTGTTATCCATCCATTTCCGTGGCAACGTAAAGCCTATTTTAAGCCTGGAATAGCAAAGTGATGCTATAAATCACTTGTCAGAAACTGTGGTGATACCTAGAGACATCTTCCAATTTGCTGCTGTCTTCATGTAGATATTAACAGTACTGGTATTTGCCACAACATCAAGATGCTACAGAAACTGGTCTTTATCTTTTTACATTACAGTTTTTAAAAGGTATTATTACTAACAGGCAACGTAATTATCTTTTTACCTACTACTATTACCTGACTAACTTATTTGCAGAATGTTACAGTGGGGATGGAAACTAGGATTGTGGGATGATATGTTCTGATTGTAATGCTAATTAGTTTTCCCACATATTTTCTTTAATGAACAAGCATACTTTCATTTTTTTAATTGGCTTCTCTATCACTTGTGTGGAAAATAGATCACATTTTAGATCATGCTTATGCAGAAACATTGAAAATTCAGAAGGGTTTATAAAATTTTAAGTACCACTGTGGCTTCAAAACCATAGCAAACACTGAAATTGTTGATATATTAGCTCAAAGTTTAACAGCACATAGAAATATAAGCCTACCGTGGTAATTCTAAGAGAACTTGTAGAGATCTACTTGGCTATTGTAATGTTGCATTAGTTTACTAGCTATTTATTAAGGTGAAAGTAACACTTTGGTTAGGACTGGTTTTGGATTTTTCCCATTAATGTGCTTTTAAAGCAATTCTACGAATATATCTGTCTTTCTCCATTCCTGACCTTATAAATTAGAGTTTGAACTGAATGGCTTGTTATATTATTGGCAAATTCAGTATCTGTTCAGTGAAAAGATAAAATCTCTCTCCAGTCTGAATCAGTTCTTAGTGACTTCATGTTCATGTCCATGCAGTCCTCTAAGCATGATTTGGAAATGGTTTGATAAATTCCCATTGCCTCAATTCCTTGGTATAGACTATAAGTGTAGAATAGCTAAAGTATCTATGTCTGCCATCTAAGTATAACTAGATATGGCCCTGTATATCTTTCCAGAGTTAGCCAAGTCAGCTTGGTGGTGCCACATAGATGGTTCAGTGGTTAACAAACATTTATTTTTCAGTCCTAGAGATAAATGGAAACCTAAAAGCAAAATCTAATTATACTGATAAAATATTCAAATCTTTCATTATATGTTGGATAATCCACTTATCACCTGAGTAATCTTAACACCACAAGGCCTGTGTATAATTGCTAACATTTACATGTGTGATTCTATCCACATGACTTCAATTAATGATCCACAGTACACTCCTACTTCAGAGTAAGCTCAGCTTCTTATTATGCTTCCCAGCAGGATTTTCCTTTATGGATAATCTTCCCCTGAGGAACACATATATCCTTAGATTTTACACAGTGGGTGGTATGAGGTGTTGTCCCATAGCATCTCTCTGTGTGTGTATTATTTCCATTACAGATTTTCTTCTCCCCAGTGGTAAAAGTGAAATAAAATTAGATTATCTGTTAAATTATCTGTTTTAAATTGATTTTATTTGGGCTTGTTGGGTTTAATTTGTTTTTAAAGTATTTATTGTTTGCATTTTTAGTTGTGAGCCGCCCCGAGTCCTTTCAGAGAGGGGGCGGCATACAAGTCCAATTATTAAATTAAATTAAATGCCTCTGTTGAAATTCTAGTTATTATTAATTCACTCTCCTAACAGTGCCTGCTTTTTAAATCTTTCTCCTCTGAAAATTATTTCACATGTTATACTTTTTAGAATTAAATAATCTGTACATTTTTTACAGGGTCTATTTTTTAAAATTATGGTTTGAAAATGTTTTTTCCTATTTTTAATTTTTCTTTTCAAACATGTTAAATCATTTTAAACTGTAATTTATCTACAGAATTCCTTTTATATTCCAAAGTAAGACAGATATTAATTATCTATACTGCCCAGATCACCTAATAGGAACTCATTTTTGTAGTGCATTTTAAACATGCAGAAGTCTGATCCTACACTGAGCAGATATACAATATTTGGAAGCCTAGCTATACACACACACACACACACCAGAACTGTACAGTGCTTTGTTTGTGCACAGGATTGGAAATACTTTTGTAGTGTAGTGTAAAAGAGTTTTGTTCTCTTGCTTCCCCACCCCCACCCCCTGGTCTCTGCTCTCCCAAAACCTCCTGAGATATAGGGTTCAAAGAAATTATCACTGGGAACTTATTCTAGATTTTCATGTGAAAAAAGAAGGGAAAGAAAGGAGATTTGAAATAAATAAGGACGCCTTACTCATCTGTGTGTTTCAAAAGTTGATACATGAATTATATTGATAAAGTACAGAAAAGTTCCCTTTTTTACTATTACTTCCTCCATCTTCTTCAAATAATTCCTTTGTTTTTCTCTTCCTTTTGCTGTGGTGTTTCCAAGTCCTTAATTCTTGGGATTTATTCATATCTTTAATCATAACATGGTAAATACATTGGCTACCGGTTGCCCTCCAGATGAGATTCAAGGTTCTGGTATTGACATTCAAAGTCCTACGAGACATGGGTCTGGGTTATCTATGGGAGCGTCTCCTGCCGGCATCGAATACCGACCGCCCTGTACGAGCGCACAGGCAGGGACTCCTCGGGATGCCGTCTGCGACCCAGTGTCGTTTGGTGGTATCCCAGGGGAGGGCCTACTCTGTAGCGGCTCCCACTCTGTGGAACCAACTACCCCTGGGGCTCCGCCTGGCCCCCGACCTCCGCACCTTCCGCCATGATTTAAAAACCTGGTTGTTTGAACAGGCTGTGATGTGCTGACTCCTCGGGGGGATTGGTTTTATATTTTAAATTATTAATGGGTTTTTAGTTAATTTGGCTTGTTTAATCTTATTATAGGTAATTAATTTATTGTTCTGATTTTATTTGTGAGCCGCCCCGAGTCCTTTTCGGAGAGGGGGCGGCATACAAGTCAAATAGATAGATAGATAGATAGATAGATAGATAGATAGATAGATAGATAGATGATAGATTGATTGTGTTGGGTCATCTGTGTTTAGACTTCAGCCATAAGGAGGGGAAGAAGAAAAATCAACATTTTGCAATCAACAATTTATGCCTTAATACATGAGCAACATATTCAGATCTTTGAACTATTTGTTTTCAGATGAATTAACAACAGTAACTTTTTATGGTATAAAAACCTTTTGTTTAAATTGTTCAAGAGACTATTCACTACTCTGAGCATTTGCTTTGTGGCCAAGTTTTATTTATAAAAATTCTGGCACATTGGACTGAGTTCCATTAGCCACGTGCAGAGTTTTTTTGTGTGTATTTTTTAAAATGTGGAATCCATGGGCAGTGACTCTTGAACATGTATACTTAAGTGGTTTAATTGAATGGATGTTCCTGCATCTAGAATCTGCCTCCAATCCCATATTATAGAGAAAAGTGCCCTTTTAGCCATTATATGAGTGTGATAAGATGAATTGACTATCTTTCCTATTGTATTTCTTTTAAATTCTAGCATTATCTTAACATTTGAACTCATTGTATCAAATAACAAACATATACACATTTGATGTAGATTTTCCTCCTTTCTCCTCTCCTCCTTCCTTCCCCCAATCCGTCAGTATCTAAGTGGCTAATGCAGCCGTTAAGAAACAGAAAAATCTGATACCAGTATTTTTGATATGTGGTGTATCTACATTGATCCTTGTAACCAACCACAATGGTGTCAAGATAATAACTGGTGCATCATTACATTGCTGTGCAAAGGATGCAGCTTAGTATTGGCACTGTGATATCTGCCGCCTATATAAGTTGTGTTGTTTGCATGTCTTCATGTCATAGGGTAGGAGTTTACAATTAGTTCATTGCATCCATTGGGAAGTAAAATCCATTTACTTTCAGCAACTTAGAATAGATCAGTAAGTATATTTTTTTCATATATAAACAGATATTACTGATAATTGTAATAACATAGTATAAATACTACTGTTATTTTTGCAGTAGATGTTCTTCTGCCATTGATTTCCACCCGGATCACTACAAATATTACCTCTTCTCTAATTTGCAGACTTTGAAGGGAAGCTAAGCTGGTTTTGCAATAATACTTGACAGATCTTTAGCAGGGAACATTTTCTGCCATGCTTCTTCTGAATGAACTTTATCTCTAGGTTGACTGAGAAAACACCTTCTAGAGATTGCAAATTACTTGTCTTTTATTAGCAGGCCACTTGTAGCAATTTCCTTTAAAGTTCTTCATTAACGCATTTATATAACACCTCGTAGAAGCTTCTGTTCTGTTTGCAGGAGCTTTAAAGTATAGCAGACCCTACTGTCCCATTGTTAAATTAATAAAAACTGGTGGGGAAATAAAATGTCAACAGAGCTGGAATTATAGAGCGAAGCTGTTGTTTTTCAGAGGACTGCATAATTAGTTGTGCAAACTGAAACTACAAAATGCAATAAGAAACTAAGAGAGTCAAATTGGTACAATAGAGGAAAAAGTTCTTGGCTTCCATCAGAGATTGGAATACAGATCATTAGAAGCATAATAAACCTCCAGATTGTAGTGGAATTTAAATAAAACTATTTTGCCTTTTTCTTGATGGGTGTTTTATTTTGTTGTGTTATTCCGTCTTTTAAAATTTCAGTAGTTCATTAGATTTATGATTGAGCTAGAAATTCTAAAATACATTAGTATAAATGCATGGTGGCATCTCAGTCCCTATTGTGGGAAATAGAGCATGCTGTGATAGATAAGAGGCAGATCTATGAAAGGAGATACAAATGTTTCTGTTATCATGGTTCCTACTGCTGTGTCCTCCCTCTTGCAGTGCCTGGAGGCTGTTAGAGGCTGGATGGGGAGCAACAGGTTGAAATTAAACTCTGGCAAGACCGAGTGGCTCTGGGTTTGGGGTTCATTGGTTCAGGGAGAATTGCCACTTTTGGTGTTGGATGGGGTGGCACTACCCCAAACAGACCCTGTACGTAATCTGGAGGTTCGCCTGGATTCATGACTCCTCGAAGAGCAGGTGGCAGTCGTGGCCAGGAGGGCCTTTGTACAACAGTGGGTTGTGTGACAGTTATGCCCTTTTCTGGGTCAACAATCCCTATTCACAGTCACTCATGCCCTAGTCACTTCCCATCTTGACTATTGCAATACGTTGTACATGGGGCTGCCCTTGAAGAGCATCCGGAAGCTCCATTTGGTGCAAAATACAGTGGCCCACATAGTTTTGTGCAGACCCCGGTGTGCACATGTATTACCTCTTCTGCAGGAGCTGTATGGCTGCCGATTTACTTCCGGGTGCAATTCAAGGTGCTGGTTGTCACCTTTAAAGCCCTTCATGGCTTGGGATCAGGTTATCTGAGGGACCATCTCTTACCCATCCCATCAGAGCAGGGAGGCAGAGAATGTGCGGGTCCCACCACCTAGGGAGATACACCTGGTGGGACCCAGAAGAAGGGCCTTCTCCGTGGTGGCTCCCTTTCTCTGGAACATCATTCCCCCAGAGATTAGAATGCCCCCTACTCTTAACACTCTTCTGGAAGGCACTGAAAACCTGGTTCTGCCAGCGGGCCTGGGGAACCCAGAGCAGGATGGAGTCCTTTAAATGGCTTGTGTGATCTGCTGTCTCTGGGCCAGGGTGGAGTGGGGGGTGAAGGGGTGATTTTATTATATTAATTTATTTTATTCTTTTAATTAGTTTTATTGTTTTAAATGAGGTTTTATATTCTGTAAGCTGCCTTGAGTCACCACGTGCGAATAGGTGGTGATATAAATTCAATAAAAAATAAATAATTGAAAGACTGACTGCTCTTGTGTATGCCACTCCACATAATTAGATCACCGGTGGACATCTTTTGTGAATCTCTCTTCAGAGTCATTGATATCTGCCATTAATTTTACAGGACCCCATGCTATGGAGAAAAGCACCATTGGAGCTGAAGCAAGCCACTTCCTTTCTACAGTTTAGGAGGGGATTTACCCAAGCCTCTTCATTGGTTTAATGTTAATTATTTTAACTCCTTTAATATTGTCTCATACTATTGTTTTAATAGTATGTTAAGATTCTACATTGTAGTTTGCATATTTGCCCTCCTATATTCTTATGTAGTTTAGTTGTGCAGTACAATTTCCAAGTCATAAAATTCAGGGTTTGGTATGTGTATATTTATTTATTTATATCCCACCTTTATTATTCTTACAAATAACTCAAGGCAGCAAATGTATCCAACAAACCACCTTCCTCCTATTTTCCTCATGACAACAACCTAGTGAGGTGAGTTGGGCTGGCCCAAGTCACCCAGCTGATTTTCATGGCTAAAATGGACCAGAACTCATACCCTCCCACTTTCTAGCCTGGTGCCTTAACCACTGACTAGACCAAACTGGCTCCTCACATGAGCCAAACAATATTCAAAGGAAGTCAAAAACATTTGATTTCTAAGGAATTGAACTATATTTCCAATCTTCCTTTGGCATCCAGGAGTTCTAGTGTTTACAGAGATCTTGACAGTTATATTGTTTCAAAGCACAGCCAATCTCTACATGCTATAGAATGAGGTGATGAGAAAGAAAGGATTTTTTTCTGTTTAAAGTTAAATATGGCTTAATCTTAATAATAAATAAGATTTTTGCAGTGCTTGGAAGCTGTGGAGGCCTGGATGGGGAACAACAGACTTCAGCTGAACCCCAGCTATGAGTGGCCTCTTTATATCCAGGAATTTATCACCTTTGGTCTTGGATGGGGTTACACTACCCCAGACAAACCCAATGCATAATCTGGGGCGCCTCCTGGACTTAACAGCTCTTGTTCAAAAAGCAGGTGGCAGCTGTGGCTAGGAGGGCCTTTGCTCAGCTTCGTGTTGTGCACAGTAATTCCTTTTCCCGGATAGGCTTTCTACCCAAACATTCATACCCTGGTTATCTCCAGCCTATTGCAATGCACTCTACATAGGGTTAGCCTTGAAAAGTATCCGGAAGCTTCAGCTGGTGCAAAATGCAGCCATGTGGGCAATTTTAAATGCCTAAAGAAGGATGTATGTAAGAGGCTGAAAAAAAATGTGCCTAGATAGTTTCACAACCATGAATTCTCACCCCTATGATCCCCAAAAATAAAGAAAGTTGCTGAGATGTAATCCTCGCAAAGTGTTATTTATCAGACCATATAAAGATGGAAGCAACAGTGACTGAAGGAAGCAAGAAGGCTGAAAACAATTTATCATGAATTATTTGATTGTCTTCATACAGGAAGCAGGAAGAGTAAATTGTCTCATTGGTTCCTTCCAATTCTATGATTCCAAGTCACTTACATTCTTTGCTATTTTTTGTTACAATATTGAGAACTCTTAAAATAGGGCTACTATATCTGCTGCATAAATATGAAAAGGCACTTAATGGAAATTATCTCTGTTCTGTTAACTTTTTTGGGTTGATAGAAGAGCATAACATAAAATGTAAATTCTTTGTTTATTAAATGAATACATGGGATACATTGAATCTATGTGAAATAAAATGTTCTCCTTTTATTTAAGAAACTTCATGTTGCTTTTATGTATTTTTAAGGTGACCATCTACGATACAAGGGATTGTCAAGTGTGGGCAGGAGGAATTTATTCTTACTCAGATGGGAGGATTACTGAAAGCTTTGGTACCAAGTGGTATGGTCTGATTCACACATAAAATTCGACCAAGATTCAATTTCATGAGTGTTTTTAGCTTAGTGTGATGTGTGATTCCACCTATTAAAGCTTAACCTTATATGCAATCCAGATCATTGTTCAATGAATCATCACTTAAAAAAAATTGGCTTAATACATTTTGTGGAGTTAACCAATTCTTTTAGTCTAATCTATTTTAAAATTATAAAAACAGAAAGAGTGGATTAACTCAATCCTCAGCAAAAGCAAACTAAAACTGAAATACACAATAAATAAAAAATTGCATGATTATTCAATTGTTTATTTAATTTCTTCAATTTCGACAGAAGCCCATTTCACAATAGAAACTAGGCAGTTCACATCATTTACAAATAATACCATAATACCACAGGAAATACGAACAAGTCAAGGAATCAAACAAAATTTAAATAATTAATGGGTTCCGCTGACCGCCATGCCTGGGAATACATCCATATCTTGAGAGTTATACCAGAAACCAGCAAGGTCAGAGCTGATCTTTAAAACACTGGTTCTAAAAGACAAATAGCCCCCTTTCCTGCTTCCCACAATATATTCTTTTACAAATGGGATCTGATAATTTATTGTTTTAAATGTATGTAAAATATTCACCATGCTTGTCTTGCAATATCTTTACAATTAGACTTAAACCAATCACAATTCCTTAACACCTACATTTATTGATAAAGGAGCACGTTAATTATGCAGCAAACAGATAATACTTATGAGTTTTATAAGAGTCAGTTACACAGTCAAAGAATAATCTTTTATTTACAGGCATGACCAATGCAAACTTTACCTGCACTTTTGGTTGAAAATGAGATTCTCATTTTCTCTCTCATATTTCATTCTAAGCAGACACTTTAAATCCCTTGCCTGACATTTTAAATCCACCATGTAGGTTCCAATACACATTGCTCAGAAAGCTCACCTACATAATGCTTGCCTTTTCTTGTTTGCATGACAAAAAAGGAATAGTAAATCCAGCAATTGGAGCAGATAATCACCATTGTGTGAAATCCTCTTCAGTCCACATTTTATTTGTTCTAATTGAGTTCAGCTGTCTGTTTAATAATTTTATTTCACCTGTGGTGGTCATAAACCTGCTTCCAATACACATTTAACTTAAAGAGATTTCAGTCTATTAGACTGGACACCACACAGGAGAAAACAATCTCTAATCTAGAGACTCCAGCTGCAAAAATCATTCCCCAAAGGTTTGGTTTTACTTACTGTTCAAGCCAATGGGGGAAAAAGACAATTTAGAACTGTATTTGCACTCCAGGAAAGAGGTATATTAGTAACAGTAATTTAAGCAGATACCAGCTTTTCTCAGTAATAACTGCTGAACCCAGCTCATAGTACAACATGGTCTATGTTTTGCATATTTTCTGAAAATGCTTCTATTGTGCAATTGTCCCTCAGTAAATGCAATATTTTACAAGAGATTATGCAGATATTATTGTCTTTCTGCTTCTTTTTTCAGCTACTTCTGTGTTTCTTAACAAAATCTATTCTGAAAAGGAAGTTGGAATGGCTGTAATTGCCTTTTAATTATCAGTAATAAAATAGATTTGTTTATAATTTTTATTGATATAAAGTACTATTCTTCCTCTTAAATGCTTGTGTTTATAAATGTTAGAATTCACAAGCATCTTTTTTTCTCAGAATAGATACCAATTTTATATTAAATGCTTCTCTTATGTTTCAAAGTGTTGGATAATGGAAGCCATGGCCCTGACCCAATTGATTCAAGGCCCGACTCATGAGGGGGAAACACTCTCGACCTAGTTTTTGTCTCTGAACAGTGGCGTAGTGACAGAGGGCAAGCCACTTTTACGGCATTGCCAGTTCCAAGGTCTGATCACTATCTCCTATGGCTGGTCTTCCAACAGGCCATCCCCCACTGCTGGGATGAGGAGCCACTTAGATGGTCCTGCCCCAGACGCCTGATGGACCCTGAGAGGTTCCAGGCGGAACTGGGGTCCTTTCCCTCTTCCCTTGCCCACAGCTCTGTCGAGGATCTGGCGACTGCTTGGCAACAGGCTGCGTCAGATGCCCTCGACAGGGTTGTCCCCATGTGTCCCCTCACACGCCGTGGATCCCGGATGGCTCCTTGGTATACAGAGGAGCTCCGGGAGATGAAGCGCCATCGGAGGGGTTTAGAGAGCAGGTGGAGGTCCACTCGCTCCCAGTCCAATCGAGCCCAGCTAAGAGCCCATATTAGGACTTACCTGGTAGCTATGAGAGTGGCGAGAAGGTCTTACCTCTCTGCACTCATAGCGTCCGCAGATAACCGCCCAGCTGCCCTGTTCCGGGCTACCCGCTCTCTCTTTCGCATGGAGGGAGGGGCGGACCCACTGCGGGGAAGGGCTGAGGAATTTGGTCAATATCTGTTGGATAAGATCGCCCGGATTCGGAGCAGGTTGTCCTCTGATTTGCAGTGATCTGAGGAACGGGATACAAGCAGTCTGGCCAGTGTGATCTGGGAAGAGTTTGATCCTGTTTCCGAGGATGAAGTGGACAGGACTATGCGGCGGCTGAGCTCCACCACATGTTTGTTGGACCCATGCCCTTCCTGGTTGGCTTATGCCTCCAGGGATGCCACCTGCGGTTGGCTCCGGGCAGTTGTCAACACTTCGTTAAGAGAGGGTGTTTTTCCCTCCACCTTGAAGGAGGCAGTGGTGAGACCCCTCCTGAAGAAGCCTGCCCTGGACCCGACCGTGTTAGACAACTTTCGTCCAGTCTCCAACCTTCACTTTTTGGCGAAGGTTGTTGAGAGTGTGGTGGCTCGGCATTTTCCACTCTTCCTGGATGAAGTGGACTACCTGGATCTGTACCAATCGGGCTTCCGACCCGGTTTCAGCATGGAGACGGCATTGGTCGCGCTGATGGATGATCTCTGGAGGGCACATTTATATGGGACTCAGGGTTTTTTCCCTGTCCTGCCTTCATTGGCTTATTACCTCTCAGCGGCCTTTCTATTACCTCCCTGATATATCCTTTTGCGATGCCTTGAGGGGTTGGGAATGGGGGGCACGGTCCTTCGGTGGTTCACCTACCTCTTGGGGTGGTCACAATCGGTGTTGGTGGAGGGGCAGAGGTCAAGCCCGAGGGTCCTCTCTTGTGGGGTCCCTCAGGGGTCGGTCCTCTCCTCTCTTATTTAACATCTACATGAAGCCGCTGGGTGAGATCATCCATGGTTTCGGGGTGAGATTCCATCAGTATGCGGATGATACCCAGCTGTACATCACCCCGAACCAGATCAGTGATGCCCTCTCCCTGATGACCCGTGTTTGGATGCGTGACGGATTTGGATGAGCGGAACATGCTTGACTCAACCCGGCCAAGACTGAGTGGCTGTGCGTACCGGCATCTTGGCCCAGTCAGGAATATCCATCTTTGGCCATGGGGGAGAGGTGTTGCCCCTGTGGATAGGGCGGAATCTGGGGTCCTCCTGGATGTACGGCTCCGGTTGGAGGAGCAGGTGGGGGCCGTTGCCAGGGGGGCCTTTGCCCAACTCCGCCTTGTTCATCAACTTCGCCCATTTCTGGACCGAGATGCCCTGATCACAGTCACTCACACCCTTGTTACCTCTAGACTCAACTACTGCAATGCTCTCTATTTAGGACTGCCCTTGCATACCATCCAGAGAGTGCAGCTGGTGCCAAATGCGGCGGCGCGGGTGGTGATGGGAGTTTCCCGATTCTCCCATATTACCCCCCTCCTGCGCTGCCTGCATTGGTTGCCAGTTGCACTCCGGGTGAGATTCAAGGTTTTAGTTTTAACATACAAAGTCCTTCACGACATGGGTCCTCAATATTTAAGGGAGCAACTCCTGCCGATATCAAGTGCCAACCGCCCTGTGCGAGCACACAGGCAAGGACTCCTTGGCGTCCTGTCGGCGGGTCAATGCCATCTGGCGGTCCCCCGGTGATGAGCCTATTCTGTTGCGGCCCCTGACCTCTGGAACCAACTTCCCCTGGGGCTCCGCCTGGCCCCTGACCTCTGCACCTTCCGCCATGATTTGAAGACCTGGTTGTTTGACCAATCCGGGCTGTGACCCTTCCTTGAGGGGGATGGTTTTTAAATTTTAAGTATTGTAAATTTGCTTTTATTTTTGGGCTTGTCAATTTGGTTTAATCTTTTTTTAATTATTTATTGTCGTGTTTTTAGCTGTGAGCCACCGAGTCTTCGGAGATGGGGCGGCATACAAGTCCAAAAATTAATTAATTAATTAATTAAATAAATGATTCAAATCACCTTATAGTAATACTCAAATGCAAGTGAAATGATAACTGAAATTTACCTTTTGAAATACGGATTGTGATATTCTTGGATTCTATAAAGCATATGCTAGGATAATTAGAAGACAATGTAATAGTACCTTAGTAATACTAAATAATACTAAATAATAATAATACCACCGAAGCATACAATTTATTGATACTGCTGTACTAGGATACACCAGAATCAAAGAAAAAGAACTGGAAAAAAGTTGGGAAAGGAGCATCTGCCAGGTTAGGCCTATTTTGATAGAAAGGTATGAATACCAGTTTCTGGAATTCTGTGAAATAAAGGTAAAACCAATCTCGGAAAATGGCAACCTGGACTTGGTTCCTAAGCACGGTTGGGTCTGGTTAGTAAATTGACCAGAGACTATCAAGGAATAGCAGGATAGCAGGATAGACCAGGAAATCAAACCAGCATTCTGAAGAGGAAAAAAAGCAGGAACAAATCCCTTCTACAAGGAAGCAAATCTCTTCTTATTACCAGGAAAATTACATTGATGTCTTTGTGATGTCTCTAGGAGTTGAATGCAACTTGGAGACTGTATTCTTTATAGAAACTCTATAGGAAGATTTTCTTGTAACTGCAAGCTGGACCACCCACTGAATGGTGGCAGATTCAGCATGCTAATGATTTAATTTTCTGTGCAAAGATGTAGGGATTAAGAAAAGATTAAATAAATTAATAGGGGATTAATAGCTATTAGGCATGATGGCCTTGTGCTGTTTTAGGATTTACAATTATTCTTATCTCCAAATGCCAGCTATTGGGATTGTCTATTGTACTCATGTCCTGGATGAGTTTTTCTTAGACATGTAACTGACCATTGTGGAACAGTATGCCAATCCAGCATATTTCCCAATCCAGCTGTTTTGGAATGAGAGTAAATGTAATCGTTTTCTTTTAAAAAAACAACACCATTTTTTATTTTATTCAAAGCATTAAAATACAAACTCCAAAAAAACAAAAAGCTAAACAAGACTATATTAAAAAGTGCATAAACAAAACAAAATGGACATATACATAAATCTTCCCCCTTAACTGAATACTGATAAATAAATTTCAAAGATAACTCCTCTGCGAAGCAGGCACACAATTTGTAAATTGTAAATGGTCACAAAGTTGGATGATTTTAAAAAGGAATAGAGAAATTTGTTGTACTTAAGGTAATCTCTGGTTATTGGAAAAAAATATGGAGAGGTAACAGTTACCCTAGGCCATGCTTGATGACTTTTGATCTATAGTACATGTGCAGGAACAAAATGTTATAATAGCTTTTCATGTGAAATTGTTCTTATTATTTTTCAATGTATTAAAGTTGGAGACAGCAAATAACTTTAGATATTTCAATACAAAGACAAAAAGATAGTTTTCCTAATCTTTTTGTTTTTGTAATTCTGTAGTGCTTGGTCTTACTGCAATAATAAAATTTTACAAGCTTGAGTTTTGTGAAACAACAAATTACATCTGCAAAATAAAACAAACATGCTTTTAAGTATATATATTATACTTAAAGTTAGAGGAAACCATAATAAAAAATTCAAATACACATTCCAAAGGTTTGGTCTATATATTTTTAGGTTTTAGAAATTAAGAAGTATTATGCTAGGGCACAATTAAGTACAATGTTATTTACAATTCACACACCTAACAACAAAATAACAGCCTGTAGTCATACCCTAGTATCAAAGAGATTACTTTGGAAAACTTTATTTTAATACATATCTCTTTTATATATATATATATGCCATAGTTTATGCCTGAAGTTTAATAGATATGGAATTTGCATTTCCATTTGATTTCACAACAATCTGCAGTTGATGAAATAGGATCTAATAATAGACATAATAATTATATAAGATATATAATTAGTGTGCTGTTCCTCTGAATGGTGGCTAAATTATACTTCCCCTGCCATCCTGCCAATCCATGTGTTTATTCCAAAAACATAAGGCTCTTGGAGTAACATAACTCCCATCGTATAGATATATTTTCTGGAATGGGGCTACCTAAGAAGGAAAATATAAATGAAGTAAGAACACTAAGCTTCTCAATATTCTCATCTTATTACTTAAACTTGGGAAGTGTGACCATGGCTTGGATGTATCCAAGGGGATGTAACACTTCCACTTCCTCTGCCTCACTTCAGCTTGTGGAATTTGTTATGCCAGCGATATTTCACTCAGTATATAAAAGGCATCCTATGAGTTCTCCTTCCCACTCGGGTAGCCTGCAGCTTCAGAGCACAACCTCTTCTCTACCAAGCAAAACTTGTGCTGAGAAAGGAGAGATTTAGAGAATCTTTCCCTGTTTGATTGATTAGCTAAGGATGGCTGTTAGTCTTAGCTGGGCCTTAACCTTTGCCCTGTTCCTAGCTGCCACCTCTGCTGGATTTAGTGAGAAAGGACTCAAGCAAATATTGCTGGAGAAACTGAAACTTCCAGATGTCCCTGCTCTCCAGATGACTGACCTGGAAAATCTAGTGATTCCAGAGAATATAAGGAATAAATACATGTCCATGCTGGAGCGGCACCGAGTGAAACGAAGAGCATTGCCAAGTTTAGCTGGGATCTTGAGAGGAATTCCAGGCAACGCAGGTAAACTTGGTCTCATATTTACATGAAGCTAAAAGCAAATTCTCCATCCCCATTTGAAATCTGAAACTTCATTAATGCCAACTGCTTAACAGATTTAACCCAAACCACAGGAAGACAGGATTTCTAAAATATTTTAAGCTAAATATATCTGCAATGATGAAATTTAAGTTCAGGATTTCTCTGGAAATCCAATTCATTTCTCATAAAGGAGAGATGAGGTAGTGTTTAGCCAGTTTTAAAGATGATAACGTAAATACTATTATACTGTAGTATTGTTCATAAAGTTACATTACTTTCCTTGCAAATACTGAATACACTGCATCTGTTTACTGTAACACAATCTTAAATGTGATTACTGAGAAAAAATATTTGCTGTTTAAGCACATTTTCTCTAAATGAGACTGATCGCTGCTTTTAAGAACATGTTGAATATAAAAACATTATAACAAACTATGTAATTGTTATTTAAAAACAAATGAAGGGAAGTCCCATGTTATGGCTCTCACTACATAAATAATTTTTGCTTACTCAAACAATGCGAAATGTTGATAAAGGAAAAGAGGTAAACATTTTAAATTTGCTATGAAAGTTATACATGTATTATTTTTAAAGCATTGAAAATACATGATGCATTTTGGGGAAAGCTATTGTTCATTAAAGCAATTTTTAAAACAATTATGCTGCCTGGAAACTCTTTCCCCAATATATCTGGAGGGTACCAGGTTGTGGAAAGAAATTTGTGAGTATATTTATCTTCTCTAAATATATGCCTAGCAGATAACAGTATATGACCTCTATTGGTTGTTTATGTGAGGTGTTAGTAATAGAAAATATTGTCATGAGCAAATACCATAAAGCTTTTTATTGAATTAAATGTGTGTGGTTAAGTTATGTCTTACTAATCATTATTTCAATTGTTATACTGTGTTTATGTAAGGAAGGTTTCACAAGTGCAAGTTGGTAATAAAAAATAGAAGGAATTGGATGTCTGTCTTCTAGGATTTCAATAAGTGCTCTATTTCATGTTGTTATTATTTAAAACAGCCTTTGATAATCTTGTGTCCTCCAGATACACTGGATTATACAGTACAATCTCTACCAGATAATTGAAACATCACTTTTCCAGAGAAATAAAGAATGTCTTGTATATCCTGTATAGTTCTTGTATATAGGACATGGCAGTTGAAAATAATGATTTAAAATGTTCCTTCTGTTTCCACCCACAAAGATATCTCAGGAGACATTCTTTATTCAGATACCACCCGTCAGAACTTGATCTTTGACATGGAGGGCAGGATTCCAGAAAACAGTGAAGTCACCATGGCTGAACTGAAGCTTTTCAAAAAGCCCCTGGAGAAGAAACATCTGCCCACCAGGCAGTCACAAAGACCAGTCATGAATGCAAGGGTGACAGTGTACTGGGTGCAACCTCAAGATAATGGCACTAACCGGACCTCTTTAATTGATTCCAGGTATGAAGGAGAGTCCACAGTCTCAAAGAGTATTTTGCAGCATGGGAAGGTTATTTTGTTTCCAATATAGCCAGCTTAAAATTGTATAAGCAACATTATATAACTTAAACGATGTTTCTGCGATTCATTTTTTTTAGTACCTTCTAAGAACTTAGTAATATATAACCTTGTTCAAATGCTGTGTTTGGCTTAATGTTAAGTGTGTGTGAATTCTGTCACAGTTGTTAATAAATAATGCTTTACAGTTTATAGCAATGTATGCATCTATGTTGTGTAAGCCATAATACCATGATTCAATCTGATATTTGAATGCAGCCACTTGTTCTCCTGAGAAATGATGATATTAGCCTTGAAACATAGATTAAGCTGGGGTCTCAATCTCAAGAGCATCAGGACAGCATCCACAATATTGGGCTAGCCACACAAAATAGATTCTAAATAAGGCATAGCTACTATTTCTGGACTTCAGAGATCAAAATAACTACTCAGTGGTAGCAAAGAGTTAAAATTTTCTGTGTCTCCTTGGTGCCATCTAAGGGTCACCTAGGTTTTGCAGTTTGGATATAACAGCCATAAAATAAGGTATTTGCCTATGTAGAAATGTCAATGGTTTTCAGATAGACTCACACGATTTCTAAAAACATGAAAATTTAGGATCACAGAAATATTTTATTCCCAGTCTAAATCAATATATCTTACATTTTGGATTTATTTGTTGTATTTAATTGGTAGCAGGAAACAATAGGAACCAGATTCTTCTTTGTTTTATACTATTTTGTGTATTGCAGCATTAATTTAATAACTCTTCTACTTTTCATTCATTTGTTTATTTCTGTGCCATTTATGCATTTTGCCCATAATTTGTGTGAATATAGTATATTTTTATTCTGTCCAAATGTTATTTTTTAATATTTTCTAGAAAAAGGAAATTAGAGTAAAACCCTATGTTAGAAGCTATTGTTATTAGTATTTTCATTATTCTTCTTCTATTCATAGTAAGCATGCATTAACCAAAAAAAAATATCTAAGCTCAGCTAAGTATTTCATGCTTTTTAAACTTTAGATTAGTTCCCATTATGGAATCTGGCTGGAGGAATTTTGATGTTACTCAGGCTGTACATTTCTGGCTGAAAACAAAAGCCTCTGGACCAATGTTCCTGGAGATCTGGATTGAAGGAGAAAGATTGGGCAGCTATGCCTCTGAAATGGCCAAAGTTGTGCGTTTTACATCACAGGATCCTTCAGATAAGACACTAGGCAAACCAGAGTTGGTCCTTTACACTCTTAACTTGGAAGAATATGGGTAAGTATCATGGTATTTCTCCATAGTGACAATGTTTCATTTCTGTCTTTCATGATTAAAAAAAATCCAAGGCAAAATTTGGCAGCTTCCAACCTATACTGAATGATGTTTACTTGAGCTAAAGTCAACTGGATTTCACTTAGGTTATTCAAGATAGTGGCTGTTTAGTATTTCCTTTACCTTGTTCAATTGCAAATAATTTCATATTCAACAAGACTTTCAAGAAAGTTGGCAGGTCTTGAATTTTTCCTTGCTTATGCATAGAATGACATACAAATAATTTCTCATTTCATAACTAGTACAACACTTCACATGAACAGTAATACTTTAGCAAACTATATCTGGGAGTGCTTCTGCTATTGGGGGGAAAATCTGGAATTAGTCTGCCTTTGATTAATTAAAACAACACCTTATCAGAGAGGAATATACTTTATAATTGCTACAGATATATAGTAAATTTATGTATACACATACATACACACTAAATGAATGTGATGCAGAATATAGAGTGGCTTACAGTACAAATCCTTGCTCATCAAGAAGTAAGTCAGGTAATGTTAGATGAGTCATTATAATCTACCTGACATAATTGTTAGAGGAAAGTCTGTAGCTTCAGTCATCCAAGTCATGACTGAGAGGTGCTGTCCTCTCAGTCATGACTTGGATGACTGAGATCCAAAGGTGCTTTTTCAGGAGGCAACTGGACTTTCTTGGTTGTTGTTTTTTTTAAAGATATTTCATTTCTCATCCAAGAAGCTTCTTCAGCTGTGACAGGACAGTGGGGAATCAAAGGATCTTCAAAGAAAAAAGCATCTTCAAAGAAAAAAACAAGAATGTCCAGTTGCCCCCTGAAAAAGCATCTTTGGGACAACTGTTAGAGGAAAACAATGGAAGATGAAGTAGTGTGTGAGAGAAAAGCCAAGAGAGTTGAGCATGTAATCAATAAACAGACAACATCATTAAAACAATCAAAGACATATTTTTGTTCTTGCCTAAAGTTTTGTATGTGTCAGTCTGTTTCTTGCTGAAAACTTTCAGCACTTGGGTCCAGCTCTCACCCTATATCTTAGATCTGTGATGGCAAACCTATGGCATGCGTGCCACAGATGGCACGCAGAGCCATTTGTGCTGGCACGCGAGCCACAGGCAAACTTACCTCACCGTGCATGGGCGTACCTAACAGCTGATTTTTGGCTAGTTTGAGGCCTTTTTCAGCCTTCCAGAGGCTTGAAAAAAGCCTCTGAAAGCTGAATAGGCCCATTTCGTCACTTCCTGTTAATACCGGAAGTGACGAAATGAGCTTATTCGGCCTGCAGAGGCTTTTTTCAAGCCTCTGGGAGGCCGAAAAAGACCTCAAACCAGCCAAAAATCAGCTGTGAGGTGTAGTGCAGGTAAGGGGGGGGGGATTGCACATGCATGCGCAGGGGGTGGGGAGGCGCGCATTGCCTTCTGGGTGCTGGCACGCGAGCACACAAGTGCCAGCATGCACACAATTTTGGCACAGGAGCCCAAAAAGGTTAACCACCACTGTCTTAGATGAATATTGATTCTGCTTTTTAACAGAGGACCAGGGGACTGTGGAGAAGGAAGCATGATAGAGAGGTCTACCTGCTGTCGGGAAGAACATTATATCAATTTCCGTGAGTTGACCTGGACTCAGTACTGGATTATTGAGCCAGCTGGCTATCAAGCTTACCATTGTATGGGCAGCTGCTGGCAGCCAAAGAATTTGTTGCATCATTTTGGCTATGGAGAGAGATCCTGTGCTGTAGTGGAGAGTTCTCCTCTTCCCATGATGTATCTTGTCAAAAAGGGAAACTATACAGAAATTGAAGTGGCAGAGTTTCCTAATATGATTGTAGAAAAATGTGGCTGTATAATGGACAATATAGCAGTGATCTAATAAATGTTCACAACTGGTCCATTATAAGGAAATCTTTTTCTGCTTCAGCACAGTAACTGCAACCACAATACTTATTGCTCAGAATACAAACCACGTGTGGTATATTGAACCTAGCTGCTAATTTTGTGGACACATTCATTGCACAATTCCAAAATCATTTGGGGGGGCAGCGTTTGGATTAGGCAAGTTCAAAAGTATAAACCCTTCTAAGATCTTCAAATTTTTTCATGAGGCAAGATGCTAGAAAAAGTGAATGGAACTGGGGAGAAGGAAAGTTAAACAAAAGCTTTGCCTGATCAGAGTTTAATGGAATGTAAAAGATGGAAATATTCAAGCTGAGCTCTTCCTGGGTTATTGATCTTTAGGCTCCTTCAGAATTGCTCCTTAGATGGCTGGTACAGAGAAGCAAACAAGGGATTGTTCCCAGATGTACAGTAAATACAGTTGCAGCTGCTATCAAAATTGGTTCAACTTCAGATTGGTTTAAATCCACCAAATAACAGTATTCAGAAGAAGGTAAATTTTAACTGAATTTTGACAGAGGCTACAGTTTTCTAGGGATAATTGCTGCCCTGTTGCAGAGCAGATTATTAATGCTAACGTAAAACTGTTGCTATTGGGACAAGATTGGAAGACAGATGGATCTTTTACTTTATAGTTTTTGCATTTTTAATACAAGTGCAAGTGTACTCTTCCACCAGTCTCATTTTTTAATCTCCTAAAGGATCTTTGTTAGAAAAGGTCAGATCCTAAGTGCCAGAAGACAAGTTTACCTGTGTTACAAGAATGTCCTATATACAGTATGATTTTATCCCATTAATATGAATGGCAGCTATTCATTTCCTATAAGAAAAGTAAAGGAGTGTTTCAAGAATACCAAAAGAGTAGACGTTGGAATCTATATTAGCAATGGAGACTCACAGCGGATATCACCCATATAGCTTCCTTCCTTTCATCTCTTATCCTTAACATGATTTTCTATCGTGTTTAATAATTGACCTAGAATTTTATTGCCTTCTATAAGACAAGATCTTTTTATACAGTACCAGATATATTAAAACTGACCACCTTAAGTTTGTTCTGAGGGGTTTATGTTGGCTGTCAGTTTGTTTCCAGCTGAGATCTGCAGTGCTATTTATCTTTAAAGCTGGAGAGAATTTGTGTATATATTGCAGAAAAGAACACTGCCTGTGGGATGATCTCTTCCTCACTCACTAAGGTAATCTGGAGAGACTACCTATATCAGGCTACTCAGTTTCATTGGGTAGCATCCCATAATGTCCTCTTCATTAAACATCTCTGTTTAAATAGATGTTTATTATTATTGTTGTTGTTTTGTTGTTGTTATTAATTTTAATAATCTTTGTTTTATATTTTTATTGTATATCCATATAAATTTCTTTAATTAAATAAATGTCACAGACAGACTTCAATAGTTACAGCATCTAGTATTTGAAGTCCAACTGATTTTATAGGAAGAGTTAAATCTTTGATTACCTTTTTCTGGCTATAGTCAATGAGACAACACTACTCAATGTTGGCTAAGTGAGGACAAAGATATGCTCTATATGAGATATAATTAACTACAAATCATGGTTGAACAGAGAGCTGAATTTTCTATCTGATTCACAATCAGTAACTATAATAAAAAAGCACTTATCTGTAAATAATGCAGAATTCATGTATGTGTCTCAGAAACTAATATGTGTTATGTTGGCAAAGCATTTTTTAAAAAGAAAAATGCCTCCAATTTTGCATAAACACACTGCCTCTCTGCTGCTCATTAAAGCAGCCCAACTTTTTTCTGTGAGGCTGAAAATAAATGTGCAGATGATTTTAAGAGAGAACTCATTATAGTAAGAGAGAACTCATTATAGTAGCAGTGCCTTTTTTAAGGCTTGCACAGAAGGTTGAAACAGCTATGCTACTTTAATGAATAGCAGAGCTATGCTCTCTTGAGATCTTGAGTATTTCTGAATTATTGTTGGACTGTGCACAGCCCAGATGCTTAATAACTAAACATAGAACCATGAATCCTATAAGTGAGATTTGTGTGAAAAAAATATTTGCTTAAGCATGTTTTCGATAGTAGTATTAATTTTAATATACAAATTATGCTTGATGAATTTTTTTAATTTGTACATATGTGAGATGATATAAAATAAAATATAAAATCAACACAATGGGGCTTTTTATTTCCATCTTTCATAAGCATCTAAAGAATTATTATTTAATAATAAAGTAATTTTACAATGGTAGATCATTATAGCAAGTTCTAGCAGAAAAGCAACTCAGGGAGTAAACAGAATCACATGAAAATGTCTCAAGAACAACAGCTTTGTACGCTTATTTAAAGTATTTATATTGCCATTCAACTCAAGAATAACTGGGCAGCATACCCAGAGTATCAGTAACCAAAACTATGAAAACTATGAAAACATATAACTATGTTGATCATCAGATGAAAGATCCATACTGAAACAATCCATTTATTATGACAATAGAAATGCAATTTCAAAATCTTTTCATCAGTCAAGACAGCTTTAGGGGAAATGGGAAGAGGTGGGAGAAAGAGGTAGTTGATATTTGAATAATCTGTGAGTAGTATTGAGTGCTCTTGTCCTTTAAAGCCAACATGAATGATCACAATCAGAAGTGAAGGGACATGATAAATTTGGTGATTGTCTTGCTTTATTTATATGTCTAAAATTCAACTGCATTTTCAGTTTTGCCTCAAAAATTAATCTGTATAACTGAAGTTCCAACATTAATATATTTTTAAAAAGCTGGACTAGAGATATATCTCCTCACCTATCTGAAATATTAGGTTACAAAATTTGGTTACAGTGAAAATAGAACTGAGCATTTGCTGGATTGACTGAACTTAAAGATAATTATGAGGGTTTTCCTTTTAATGAAAAGTATATAATGTTTATAAAACTTTAAAAATTGGGACTGAGAAGGACACTATTAAACTCCTGTTTGGGACTGATTCATAACCTACCATTTTTTTTACTATGACTACCTGAATACAGCTGAGTATGACAAATAGTGAACAAGATAATAAAGCTTCCACATTCATAGTATGCTTGACCTCAATTTGATGTTCTCCAGCCTCAGTTCCCTTGAATGTTAATCCATATGGTCAGAATAATTCCTTCTATACATAGAAGGAGTAATGGAAATGTGTCAGAGTTACTACTCCCAAAATTCACAGCATAGTACCAACTGGAGAGCAGACAACTGGAGAAATCTGATCCATATTGGGCAGATTGACAAATTAAGTTTGTTAACGGTAGTTTCTTGAATAAGTCACAATTGACTTCATTCAGATAATGCACTAGGCCGTAAGTTGTGGTCTCCTAATCAGAAAGCTGCCTTGAAATCTAGCAAATTACCTCTATAACTTAGGAAAATATGGCACTCCAGCCACTATAGCAACAGTTTAAATCTCCAGAAACTAATGTTCACCAACTGCCCACTCAACCAGTTGTTTTGAATTCAGTCACACTCTCTTAATAAGGTAACTATGAGAGTGAAATGTGGGAAAGGAACATTGCATACTGTTCTGAATTTCTGAAGGAAAGGGAACATTCTAGAAATAAATTCTGGGGTTTGATATCAAAAACTGCCACAGGGAACTGTAGAACTGCCAGCCCATAGAGCTCCTTTTCAGAATATTCCATCCCATTCTTACTCCTTTCTACTGTTTATTCCTTTCTATGTAAAGAAGAAACTATTTTGACTATATGGATTAACATTCCAGGGAACTGAGGGTGATACTAGTAAATGTAATCAGTGTATATATCCTACAGTTTCGAATTCTTAATTCTTAAACTAGAAAGATATTGCTAGTTTGTAATTATCAGAATTGTAGACCATACACATTTAGAGAGTACCAGGCAGCTAGCCTGACCTACATCTCCTATAATGATCAGATATATGGAGTTGTTACTCTTTATGTCTAAGAGTATAGCAGGTTAGCAAATGATTTATTTCTAAAACCATATTTCTAAAACTATAAAACTATATTTAGAAAATAGTCTTTCCATTTATATACCCAGTGATTTATAGCACTGTGTGCATTTTAGGAAACAGTATCAGGGTTGGACAGAATAAGAGTTTCTTTTCACATCATTGTTACAATACTAAATAACAACTTAACACAACAATACAAGCAACAAGGCCACATATATTTTTCAACTGCTTAACACCTTTTAGGACTGGCATAGTTACTTGTTTCTGGCCTTTGCCTTATTATTCTCTATTCTTTTTTCTTCTTCAATATAATGAAGAAATGGGAATGAAGGGTATGAAGCATATTGCTGTCCTTGAGTTACCTCCAATTGTGAAGTGGATTGCTAATTTACCTTTTCAAAGTTCTCACCCTTCTGCCAAAAGCCTTAGTCTTTCTTTAAGGAGGTGGACGTCAGGTTTTTACTATCAGAGTTGTCCCAACCCATTTCTCTTCCTTTGATAAAGCCTTGCCAGCCCTGTCTGGCACCCTGCTTTCCAGCAGTGGCTCTAATGAGTAGTTTGAACACAAAACAAATGCTGAATCCACATCCCAACAAAAGTGGAAATCAGGGTGGCTCCATTTGGCTTCTGTTTAAACCAGCTGTGGTTCTGGCAAAAGAACAGGGCAAACAAAAGATGTGTGATTGGACCCATTTCAGGATGTGCATTTATTTTTAAAGGAATGTTATTAGATTTTTCAAAATACCATCTTCAAATGTATCTTAGAAGTAGCTAGAACACCCTTATGGAAGAAAAATAATTACAAAATTCCTACCTGAACATGTCTGAAAGGTATGTATGCTGGTGTTGCTTTGATCAAAGGAGACAGTGATTTTCTATTACAAAATAACACAGAGAAAACTATATTCTTCTTGCTCAACTTTTTTTTTCCTAGTTGAGTAACATGTTATGGTGTTAGCGGAAGATAAAGACCTCAAAAAGCAAATTATCAGCTGGCTCCAGGTATTTAAGGACTCCCATTGGAAATACTCCCAATTGAATATCCATTGTTAATCTATTTTGTTTTCATGGGTCAAATTGATATACTAAAACAGGATTATTTTTTTAAATTATTTTAGTTGGATAAAGTATAATACCATGATTTAGAAATCATGCTAAACCATATTTTACAAACAAATATTTGGATTCCTGTATGTTAAGCCAAAAGTCATGGCTTAACATAACTGAGAGAATCAGTCTGCTATTTCTGCTAAATAGGGCTGTAAGATCTGGGCTGCAAAAATACAGGCAACCATTAAATGGAAGCAAAGATATTCAAAAATAAACAACTTGTTCCTATTCAATAGTTGCCCAATCTTTTTGCATCTAAGATACGGTTGTTCTAGCTAAAATATGCAAATGTTATATGTAGTTTAATTCAGGATTAGAAAATCTTTTGCTGTCAAGTTGAAACACTATTGTCTTTCAAACAGTTAAGAATGGGGATTATATTGTAGTCCTTCTATAAGTACTTTTTAAAAAATGCATTATGAGCATACATAAAAGTAGTCCAAAATAGTTTTACCCATGCTTTGCCCTACAGATTGTTTGGGCTACAATTCCTATTATCCTTCAGTTGCACATTGAGATTTGCATGGAGAACTATTATTGTTCTAGTGATGTATAATGCCATAGTGAACAGACTAATAAGGCAATTAGTAAAAGATTATTAGAGTTTAGTAAGAATCCCTACACGTCTCTTTTCCATTTGACTAGGATGTCATGAATTGCAAAGAACAATTTTCTTTTTTAATTGAGCTTTTGCACATCAAACAGCATTTCCTTCTCTTTAGGGTTCTTTATTGACATTTGTCACTTTCAGTTTTCACATACACATTAAGACTGCAGTCATTCACCAGTGAGTGAGTGCCACTGAATATAGTAACGTGTATTTGCAAGAAAGCCTACATACGATGATGCTGTTAAATGGAAGATTTCAAGAATCCTCCAAGCGCTGGGAATGTGGTAAAAGTTCTTCAAAGAGGGGCAGACAGTTGTTGCTCCAGCAAGATGCCTGAACTGACCTCTGTTCAGTTTTCTGGGCTCTGAATCATCCCAGTGTTTGGAGCTTAGCAGATTATATGAAGCCAATTGCTATACCTGGTCAACCATAGTTTATTGCTTTTTGTGTTAGAAGAACACATGGCTTATTTAATAAATTATGCTTATATAAACTTTAGCAAGAATGTGCAAATCCAGGCTTTGAAAAAGAATCTAGTCCAAATAAAGGTCAACAGTTCATCAGATTTTGATCCCTAAAACTGTTGTTTAAGCTCTAGAACAAATTAGGAATTAATATACTAGTAGATCCTATCGACCAAGGAATGTCAGCTGGTAGACACCAGGAGGGGTGCCTTTTCTCCTATAGAGTCTGCCCTCTGAAACTTTCTTTCTCCTGTGATTAGGATGGCTTTCACCCTGCTGGCCTTTTGGAAGGCCTTGAAGACCTGGCTATATGCCCTCACCTGGGGCTCTGAATGTGAGAAGGACCCAATTTCCTGGTTGTGCTGACACCAAAATCCCTTTTGGTTGCTATTTATATTTAATTTCTTTTTATATCATGTTTTAATTGATTTTATTGTTGTTTGCTGTTCAGAATCACTGGTTTGAGTTGGGCAGCTATATAAATAGAATGAATTAATTAATGAAAATAAATAAATATGTTCTTCGCTAGCAAGAAAGAAAAGCACATAGCTCTGACATGGCTATATCGTATTAAGTCATAATTTGATTTGTTCCAATAAAGTCAACATAGTTAATTCAGCAATCCATGCCATATACTTGATGGGTGGATTCTGTCATTCACACATGTATCAAAGATGAAATTCTTCAAAGATGAAATTGCTGAAACTCTACACTATCTTGTTTGGAAGCTGTGCCTTTCAATCAGTAATGTTCTATGCTGTCTTCAGTGAATAAATTAACATTATTTTGCTATAATCAGTAACAAAATAAATAAGTTGAGCTTTAAAATACACAAAATATGTTTTTCCCTGAAAGAGAGCTCCATGTCTCTTATGTATTGTACATACACATGTTGAGAAATCAAGTATGTATTTTTCTTTAAAATTCACATTTATATGCCGCCCTTCTCCGGAGACTCAGGGCTTACAATTTTTTGGAGCACAACCCAATGCACTCAGCAATAGCCTTCATTCCATTGTATATGCCTGCTTATTACTAGGGCTTTTGCCCCACCCCAAGCAGCATTTTTACAAAGTCAGCTTATTGCCCCCAACAATCTTGGGTCCTCAATTTACCTACCCTGAGAGGATGGAAGGCTGAGTCAACCTTGAATTGATATAACTGATAACTGTACAGGTTAGGAATTTTTTATTTTTCTTCTGTTGCTTTGACTAAACCACATAATTACTAAAGTTGTGCAATGTGTTGGATTTCAAAAATATTTAGAGTATGCAAAATAGCAATGTCTGCAACATTTTAAAGCCACTCTGTCTTTTCCCAGGATCTCATAGGAGCTGCAAAGGATGCCATGTGAGTCTGCAAAAAGACTATAGTCATGCCCGATGTGTTCAAAAACACATTTCTAAATCTCTGGGGAATGGAATTTGAAATGCTGCACAATTCTAACAACAACATCATTTCACTCTGTAACTTATACAGATTAGGGTTATCAAATGACCATTTCTTTATTTGTTTAAGATATTTTTTTCCAACCTGGACAATGACCAGATGTGTCAACTTCAACTCTAAGAATTCCCCAATTAGTTTAGCCATTACACATAATCTGAGAGAGTTCAGCAATCTGAAAATTGCCCAGGTTGGGACACACTAATCTAAGAATCATCTCAATGGCTCTAGGCCCATGATGTGGAGTCTATGGCACATGTGCCACAGGTGGCACGCAGAAAGCCATTTGTGCTGGCACGCGAGCTGCAGGCAAACTTATTCACTGCTTACCTCACAGCTGATTTTCAGCTGGTTTGAGGCCTTTTTCAGCCTCCCAAAGGCTTGAGGAAAGGCTTCTGCAGGATTTCAGGCCAAAAACTAGCACCATTTTGTCACTTCCTGTTTTTCTGAAAATACCAGAAGTGACAAAACGGGGCTAGTTTTCGGCCTGCAAAGCCTGCAGAAGCCTTCCTCAAGCCTCTGGGAGGGCAAAAAAGGCCTCAAACCAGCTGAAAATCAGCTGTGAGGCACAGTGCAGGTAAGGGGGCTAAGGCGGAACATAAAGAAGGATATAAAAAGATCATTCTTTTAATAATGAAATGTGTGTATTAATGAAAAATGCCAGATTAAAGGGTCATCCATCGGTCATTCACCCATATTTGTCAAGCAGGAAATGTTGTCTTGCTTGCAACAAAAACCACAAACAGAGGTACAAGAAGTCAGAGGATTTAAGCAAAGTGGGTTAGCAAAGATTTTGTGAAATCCAGCTACTTTCGCCCAGCAACAGGGGAGGGGGGTAGCTGAAATTCAAAGTAACCAATGGATGATTGACAAGTTGTTTTTCTGTGGTTTGTAGCCTTTGGAATGTATAAAAGTAACTGTAAAACCTATAAGAAGCCATTCAGGTGTAGCTCTGGCTAAAATGCTCTGAACCTTTGCGCAAATAAAACTTATTTTTGGATTCCAAGGTCTGACTCTTGTAATTTCCTGCAACATTTATGGTGACTCTGCTGGGACTCAGAGCGATATTTCGCTGAGACTGACCAGTGCCCAGCCGGGGCTGTCTTGCTGAACCTTCAGCCAGCACAGATGATTTATCCGGAAGGGGCAGATGGCACCGTAGGGGTATCTGGTGGACAACCAACCAATCCAAGAACCTGAATGGAATAAAAAATAAGTTACCAAATAACACCGGCTGGGAAGAAGACGCCTGTAGGCAAATATAAGTATTGGGGAGTTGTAGACCCACTTGTTTTGAGAGTAGAAGAGGGGGCCTGATCACCCCCCTGGGTCTGGGATCAGTGAATCCTAACAAGGCCCAAGAGTTGTGTGGGTGGTTAAGCCATCACAGTTCCTGTTGGTGACCATTGGAACATCCGGCATCACAGGTCAGTGGCAGTGTCTTAGAAATGGGTGGTGAAGGAAGGGTCCCCTGGACACCTCTTCAGTGTATGCTGAGGAATTTTAAGAAAGGTTTTATTAGAGACTATGGAAATCCCAGATCTCAGGTCAAGAAGGATCAGATTAAAACCAAACCTGTCTTGAAAACTGAACCTTATGAAGAAGATAATCCTCCTCCATACGCCCCTGTGTATCTTCATCCAATGTCCCAAGGCAGGCAAAGACCAGCCCCCCCAATGTTGATGATGGCAGTAATCAAGTTCCCAGGGCAGGAGCGCAGGGAATACAAAAGCAAATGCCAAAAACAGATCAGGGGTTAGGCCTAAGGAACCTCTTCAGCCCCCTCTGAACCCTTGGACCAAATGAAGATAGGGGGCATCTAGATTTGCAGTTACTAAGTTGTTGGCTACCTTTTCTGCTGATGTTATAAATGTACAAAGGGTTGATGGCTCTGTAATTTGCCACCCTTTTCTAAAGCTCCTGAGATGTTGCCTGAATGGAAGGGACATTGAACATTAATTCCTATACATGTCTGAGTGTCCCATTCCCTTATTGGGCCGGGACATGTTATGAAAAATGGGGGCAAATTTGTCATTTGAGGAAGACAAAATGGCACTAGACATGAGGCATTGTCTAGATGAGACGTGGCAAGTAATGGTGGCCCAAGAGGTTGAAGTCCTCGATACTTGGCAGGAGTTTGATGTGCACCAATTATGGGCAGAAGATAATCCGCCAGGATATGCAGTGCACCATACACCATTAGTCATTCAAGTGAAGCCTCTGGCAGTGCCTGTTTGTCTCCGGCAGAGAAGTTACCCTTGCCCCATTGCACAAGCAATTCAAGACCAAATTACCAAATTCTTAAAGGCAGGCATTTTAACAACTATTCACTCCAATACGTTGGTGATATGTTAATAACTGGACAGACAAAGAGGAGGGGCAGTTACACAAGTTGGGGAATCTTGACAAAAAAGGGGAATTTTTGTAGTTGTTGCAGCCAACCTTCTTGCTGCAGGAGGTACAGCAAACCCTTAGGGGTGACTCTAATACATAAGGGTGTGAAAATACCCTTTAGAGCAGTTATTGAGCCAGTGGGGTGAGGAAAACCTACTCCCCTGGACTAAAAATTTAAGTAAGAACATGATAAATTTGATTGAGGAACCACAATACAGGTGGGATCATCTGGGGGAAACAAGCAAAAGTTGGTTGGGTAAACAATACTTAATCAAGAGACCTACTTAAAAATTGAAATACTGTATCTTAAACCCTGGTATTTTGTAAATTGGGAAACACCTGAGCCCCCAGCAGATGATAGTAAAATGCTTTTGACTAAAGAAGAAGAACCACAAAACTCCTTAAGGCCTGGGAAATAGGTAAGATTGGTGTTGTATTTGGAAACAGGTATAGGAGTGTCTATCTGGAACTGGTAAGATTAGGGCCGTGTTCTCCATGGAGCCCATGGGGACACGTTAAACAGTAAAAGTCTTAAAAAGAAAAGTGGAATTCAAACTTGCTCATGAGAGTCCTGGCCAGGTGCAAACGAAGTGTGAAAGAAAGGTCTCTATAGATCTTGATCTTTAAAAATAAGCCAGCGTTGCTGAGAGGTCCAAACTAGAAAGAGAACAGACAGAACACCCAGGGCAGAGACAGGTAGTAAAAATCTAGTGCTTAATGTTGAGTGTAACTTCAAGTAAAAGTGAGAAGTTCATTAAAGCAATAAGAAAGAAAGCCCAATTAGTGAAACCCCAAGTTAAATACTTAGGTTATACTATAAGTCAAAGCCACAGAGCTATAGGACATGAGAAAAAGGAAGCTGTGTGCCGAATTGCAGAACCAACTGACAGAGAGTTATGGTTTCTTTTTAGGTGTAGCAGGATATTGTAGAAATATTGCCCTGCTAGCCAGATCACTCTGAGTCCTCAAAGTGGGGGAGAAAGGGAACCCTTTGTTTGGACATGTAAACAAAAACAGGCTTGAGATTTTAAAAATTGGCATCTCAAGCTCCTGTTATGGGACTTCCCAACCTTGAGAAATCTTTCAATTTGTATGTGGACTCAAAGAATAATATGGCTCTTGGAGTCCTGACTCAAGAAAAAGGGAAGTGGCAACAACCCATGGCTTATTTGTCAAAACAAAACATAATTGTGACATGTCTGGCCAGCCAGAGAATTAAGTTGGCTTTTTTGGACAGGTTGCTAAAGAAAGAAAAAAGTGGAGATTTAAAGGGACAAAACCTCCCCAGGTCTGGAAATGTTGTGTGTGTGTGAATGTGTCTGTGTGTAATTATTTCCAAACCTGGAGGATGAGACCCTCTAACAACAGTATTAAAAAAATGGAGCTCATTGGCTTGTGAAAAAAGCTCTCAGAAAAGAATTGTAAGTAATGATTGATTTGCTTGGAGAAAGAATGAAAGAATGAAATGAAATTTGTGTGTGGGAAATTGTTTATGCAAGCAGTCTGATTACAGTATAAATGTGTGAGTATGTTGATGATAAAAAGTTGGTGTAAATGTCTCTGTGTTGACCCCCATCCCAGATTAAAAGGAGAGTACTTTCATATACAGAAATAGCATGTGCAAGGAAATGAGAAAGGTCTCATGGAGAAATGTGTGTGATTTACTAAAGCTAGAGAGAGAGGGAGAAACAGAGAAAATTAGATGATAGAAGAAGATAGTGAAGAAAAGGAATGTCAGGAGTTATTGCATCTGAGGTTCCACCAAGAACACTGGATAAAATTGCAAGTGGGACCAAGAAATTGCAAAATTAAATTTTTAGTGGATACTGGGGCATTCTGGACATCTTGAAACATAATCCCTCTGGAATGCCACATTAGCCAGAATTCAAATTTCAAAACTAAGAAATAAAAATTAACCCATACCACATCAAAATCTAAATTATAGTATGTAGAGAGAGATCAAATATCTTGGACACTTGACACAATTTTCTTGACGCAAAATCTAGGCAGTTTACAGAAATGTATACTGATTAAACATTATTATTTATTATTATTATTATTTATTGGATTTCTATGCCGCCCCAACTCCCGAAGGACTCGGGGCAGCGTACAATCATAAAAACAATATAAATATAAATACTATACAATTTAAAAAGAGATTAAACATTAAACGCAATAATCTGAATTAAAATAACACTATTCAATTAAAACCCCCATGCCCCTACTCAGTCCAGGTCGGCGAGTTGAACAACCATGTTTTCAGGCCCCGCCGGAAGGACCGGAGGTCAGGAGCCACCCAAAGCTCCAGGGGTAGCTGTTTCCATAGGGTGGGTGCTCCCACAGAGAAGGCCCTACCCCTGGGGGTCGCCAGCTGACATTGTCTGGCTGACGGCACCCCAAGGAGGCCCTGTCTGTGAGAGCGCACGGGACGTTGGGAAGCCGTTATTGGCAGCAGGGTCTCCCTTAAGTATCCTGCTCCTAAGCCATGTAGGGCTTTATAGGTCAGCACCAGCAACACCAATAACTTCCTTAAACAATACAGAACTGTCAAAAAAGTATTTGAAAAAGTAATGATTTTGTAACTTAAAGTATAATAAGAAGTGGGGTTGCCATTATGAAATGGCAATTTAAGCTGTCCCTTAAGGAAATAGGTTATTCTTTCTAGAATAGACCCGATGGTAAGATGGGCAACCAATAAATTTAATTAATAAATAAATAAAATAGGCATAGCTTCCAAATCATGAATTCCACTCCCAGAGTTAGCAACAACTATATTTTGTTCAGATTCATGTTATTTTACTATGATATGGAGGCTTTTCAAATATACAATTCCTGGACTCATAAGAAAAGAAAAAATGTAGCTGATGGCAACTAGCACCTAAAAATATAGCTTTCGGATGGCAACCAGCTCCCAAACCAATTAAAATTCTTCCCAGCAACTGTAGGATTGGTCTCCCAATACCATTCTCTTAGTGTTCTTAGACAGGGAAGAGTGGCATCACCAGGGGTGGGATTCTCCCAGTTCGGACCAGTTCTATAGAACCAGTTGTTATGATTCTGTGCAGTTCAGAGAACCAGCAAATCACACCACTGGCTGGCCCCTCCCCTCCCCACCCACCCCACATAGGAGACTTCCCTGAGGCCCAGTCATGGGTGGTATTCAGGGGGTTGGGAGAGGGAGAAGTGGCCTGAGAGCAGAGCTGAACCTCCCTTAGGATTGAAGCTTCTATTTTTCAGTGCAGACTCAGGCAGCAGATTGCAGGAAGGTAGATCTGGGAGTGAAGCTGTGATTCTGCAAGCAGCTCAATCTGCCTGCCTGCTTTGCCTGATTTTGGGTAAAAGTTGCTCTTTTTATAAAATAAAAAAATTCAATCTTATATATTTACAATATTTACATACAATCCACACTCAGCCAGTCACATGACCACCAAGCCACACCCACAAATTAGGCTATGCCCACAGAACCAGTTGTTAAGAAATTTGAATCCCATCTCTGGGCATCACCATAAAGTGATGGTCCTCATCTCCAGGTTTTGAAGTGCTTCCATAATCTACCATGCTCATTTATAACAATCATACACCAAGAGATGGAGGGCAGGGGGGATTGTACTTCTCTTGTCTCTTTTAGTACATATTATCCATCTGAATGACTCAAGCTGTTTGCCAAAGAATCTAGGTAATGTGTTCCTTGTCTTGAGGTAATATATACTTCACGAGACAGGTTATGAAACGGATAAGATTTTAGGCTTCTAACATAACAATATGCTAGATACAGTATTTAATATACAGAATTATCCAGAGGGGCATCAACTTGGCATGGATCCGATTTCTTCTGTGAAGAACCATGCAATCTGCTCACAAAGCTACCAGATATCTTCAAATGTAATTAAGAAGAAAAGAAAACCAATATCTTATTTTCCTATCTAATCACTGGAATATAGGCAAAATAATAGCACCCATAAAAAGTTTGATCAGATTCATCCCCATATCATTACCCCCAAACTACACTGTATCATAAGGTCATTAGGGTTCTGACTTCAAACATGCAGTACTTGGAAGCCACTGTAACCATATTCAAAATTTTTTACTACTGGTTCTGTGGGTGTGGCTTGGTGGGCGTGGTGTGGCTTGGTGGGTGTGGCAGAGGAAGGATACTGTAAAATCTGCATTCCCACCCCACTCCAGGGGAAGGATACTGCAAAATCTCCATTCCCACCCCACTCCTGGGAGATTACTGTAGAATCCCATTCCCTCCCCACCCCACTAACCTGCTTTCCAGCTCCATTCTCCTGTGCAGGGCAACAAAAGAAGACCCAGCCAATCAGCTGGGACTTGGGAGGCAGAGAATAAATGGGGGGTGGGGCCAGTCAGAGGTGGTATTTGCCAGTTCTCCGAACTACTCAAAATTTCCACTATCGATTCTCCAGAATTGGTCAGAACCTGCTGAATACCACCTCTGTTTGTAACTAGTCTTGGTATTATACATCTCAGTCAGAGTACTGATAAGAGTGTAAAGTCAAATTCAAAATAACATTCTTCCAACCACCTGAGGCCAACTGGAAACCTTAACTTCTGGGGAGTGCTTTCATTCCAGTGAACTTACAGTGCAGTACTGCAGACTACTTCTGCTGACTGCAGGCTGTCTGCAATTTGGCAGTTCAATCTCACCAAAGTTGACTGAGCCTTCCATCCTTCTGAGGTCGGTAAAATGAGGACCCAGATTGTTGGGGGCAATATGCTGACTCTGTAAACTGCTTAGAGAGGGTTGTAAAGCACTGTGAAGTGGTATATAAGTCTAAGTGCTATTGCTATTATTAAAGATAAGAAATTCTGAGGACTCCACCACATCTGAGACCATCAGCCTAAGTAGGAACTCAACCATGAGGTGGCCAATATATCAAATAAACAGAATGTCCTTCCTTCACCTAACAGTTCAAAAGAAGGATGTGGTCTCAAAACTGGTAAAGGCAGAGTGGGAACCTAAAAAATGTGGAATCCTTGTGAATCTTTGCATTGCAGGACACTTGTCCCCACTGTATTGTGCTTGCATCCAATGCAGCAATCCCTCCTACATTCTTGCTGGGTTTCTAAGGTATATATGAAGTTAGCAGTAGGTAGAAGACATAACATTTATTACTGAATGACCTTATTTCTTTGTGTAGGTCTGATATTTAAATGTCTAGCAGCTGAATTGGTACATCAATCTTAAAAACACTCAAAATAAATTATAATCAATAAACACACTGTTAAAATTAGCAATTGAAATGCCACTACAGTTACTAGATTTTTCAGTGTCCAGCTATAACATTCTTAAGAGCTGTTAAGTGAACAGAAACTGTAGGAGGAAGATAAATCCTTTTAATTGTCAGATCTTGTTAGACTGAAATGTTAACTTTCATGTCTCTTTACATTGTGTAAATTATGTGTCTAGTTTTTAGGGCGTCAATTTGTTTGCTTTTTAATGATTCATATTTAACCTGATAAAAATGAGATTTATCAGTTGTCAAATATTTTTCTTTTATTTGACATTATTTTTCTGCTTTGAATATTTTTCTTTGCCTCTAAGCTTCTTTGTGAAATATGAAAGTACAAATGTGCAGTAAATAAACAAATAGGTCTTAACCTGCAATAGTCTGGTCTTATACTGTATAAAACTTAGTTATATAAGGAAAGGGGGAAAGATATTCATCAAGCAGTTCAAATGTTTAGCTCTCAGTAAATAATAGTAGGATGATGTTTGAATTTATTTAGTTAGTTATTTTATTTGATTGACTGGCAAGTAAATAACTCTCAGCTATTCTTCCGTTGTCCCGACCACAAAGTGAGCAATCACCACAAGTATTCTCAAGAACAGTAGATTCCTCTTTAATCTGAATGACGGGTAACAGTGAGCAAAAAAGCATTTAAAGTCAGCTCTAAGTTGCAACACACAATAGCACAGTATTTATCGTTGTTTTGAGCGTTTACACCATATATGGCTAATTAGTCTCCATCCATTGCTGCTACCTAACATCCGTCAATGGTTATTCCCTAACCCATGCCCGCTCGCCCCTTCACATCATCCCAAAGAGCCCATCATCCCAAAGTGTCCATTATACCCATCACATTCCCCATGTTGTTTCACCTGTGCCGTGTCATCCCACTCCCCGCCAATTCTGCTATCCCCCTCCCGCTCTTTTGTGGGGCATCCACAGCGAAGGAAGCTGATGTCATCAGCTTGGTTCCACCAGTCGTGAGGTTTGATCGTGGTCTATCAAACGATCTGCCGCCGCTGCTGCCTATAGTGCTCAACCAGTCAGCTTATCGGAACAGCTGGGGCACCTCAATCCATCTCTGTGTTGCCGAAGTTGTCGCGGGTCCACATAGCACGTTTGCGGAGTCGTGACAATCACATAATACACTGGGATACTTGGAAGTTAATATAGCCAGCTCCTGTCACGGAAAAGTGACAAACTCTTTCAAACTATACCTGAAAATAAATTACGATTAAGCTGTTGTCAGCCAAATATCAGCTCATTGCTTCAGTAGGTGCTGAGTGCCCTCTAATGGCAGAAAACTGCTATCACATTTAAAGTCAGATCTAAGACCTGTGTACAGTACTAGGATGCAGGTGAAAATAAAAAAAATATCAGCTGAATCATTGATACTTGAGTTAATATTTGTCTTTAACAAAAAAACCCCAGATTTTCATAATCAAACTAATAAATTTATAGATTCACAACCCCCCTAAAGAAAGACAAGGTCAGATTGAATGGCAATATGGTAACATTTTCAAAGATTGTTGGAATGGCTTTCACATGGCAGGTAAATTTTTTTAAAAGAGCTTGATCTAATGTTGTTAAAGCATAGGAAGGTAGATCCTGACTGAACATTAGAGAAATTGTAATAGTTACAATAATTTAATAAATGAGCTAAATACTGGGGGAGTGAAGAATGGTCTTTTCCTTGCCACAGTCCATAGTTGGGTGTGTTTAGATCATAATTTCTTCCATTAATACTTGACTATTGTGAGTCACCACAGTCACTCTATTTCTTCTATGTTTTTCATGCAGTGATTCCAGTCTTTATTTAGTTTTTATTCCTTTCAGCTACTTTGCCTTGTACCTTCCCTTTCTTTATCCTTCACCAATCACTTTATCCTTCTCAACTTACAATTAGAGACCAGAACTTCTTCTGCTAAGTGATGCGATTGATTGCTCAATTATACAATCATTTTGCCATGGTTGTTAAGTGAATCCAGCTTCTCATTGACTTTGCTTGTTAGAAATGCCCTGGGAAGATCCCAAATGACAATATATGACCCTAGAACATTGGAACTGTTGTAAATGTATGTCAGTTGCCAAGTGCCTGGATTTGTTCATGTGACTGCAGGGATGCTGTGATGGTTGGGTAAGAATTGGTCATGTTATTTTTTCCAGTGCTATCATAGTCTTGAATGGCTATTAAATGAATTGTTGTAGGACAAGGACTATCTGTAGATTCTCCTACAGCTGGGCACTCCCCACCTTCCATTCCAGGAAAGCAATTGCCAATCTTTTTCTTATGAGTGGATTTCCCCGGACCTACAAGTGTGTACTGAATTTATGTATACAAAGTAAAAGTATCAAAATGCACATATAAGTAGGCATAAGCTGCTGAAAAAGAATATTTTCCACTGTTTCTAATTGTTTTTAGATCTACCTTTATCACAAGTGGTATAATAGTTCTGTCTGGAAGCTGTATGGATGGGGAGAAATAATTTCCAACTCAATCTTATCAAGAATGAGTGGCTGTGGGTGTTTGAAAGTTTCAGATAAGGAGATATTGCATCTTTCTATCCAGGATTGGGTTGTACTTCCCTCTTCAATCTGGGTGGGTGGGGGGTTGTCTTCAAAAGCAGGTGTCAGCTGCGGCAAGGAAGTTTTTTGTACAACTCCATCTGGTATGGCAATTGACCCTTTCCAAAATGGGGGAATGTTTAGACAGTTGTTCACACCCTAGACTACTGCAATGTTTTCTACTTGGGACTGCATTTGAAAACCACCCAGTAGTTTCAACTGACCGAGAATGATCATGGCTTGGAATGTATGTATTAAACTTATATTCTGCCTTTCTCATCTAGAGGTATGCCATGTAACACCTCTGCTTCACAAGCTGCCTTGATTGCCAATTTGCTTCTAGATGCAATTCAAGGTGCCAACTGTTACCTATAAAGCATTACTTATATAGCATAAGGCCCAGTTATTTGAAGATCCACCTGTCTCCCATAACATCACTCTAGTCAACTTGATCCCACATGGTTGGTGCGCTCTGGGTTCCTTTAATTAAACATCACCACTATCGGAACCCTGGAAGCATACCTTCTCTGTAGCAGCACCTGCTGTCTGGAATGAGGTTTCCCCGCTCCTACCACCCAAGATCTGGATGGCCCCTGTTCTGTTGCTGTTTAGAAGAACCATGGAGATCTGGCTCTTCACCTTGTCCTTTGATGAGGGAGAGAAGGGTGTCACATCCAGCTCCCAAACAGCCTTTATAAATTGCCATACCTGGACTGTTCCAGTGCCAAACCATTTTTAGAGTGAGACTGCTAGCGGTATTTTGGTCAATTCACATTTTTAGCAGCCTGTGAGGAAATCAGTTTTGTTCAAAGAAAGCAGCATTTAATGTTTCTCTTATAAAGCAAGTGGTTATTTGCCTCTTTTAAGCATTGCTGGTTTCTTCTTGGCAAGTTTATCTACAGTACATGCATATGGGCCCCTTCTGACTGCAGCTTTCCAGCCATTAGTTTCAGAAACACATGTTGTTTGCACAGCCAATTCTCAAAAAATATAAAAACTTAATTGTACACATTTATCACTGTTGATTAGAGGCAAATGTAAAACAGAATTCTATACATGCATATATACATACATAACTTCATGAAGCATCCCACCCCCTCCACCCCCCACCCCCCACCCATATTGCCTCACTGTTGTGAGGTGGTTGAGAAAAATGAGGGAGTATATGCCAAAAATGTTCCCAACGGGATCGCGCAAGGCATAAAGGTCATCCCAGGTGCCCAATTAAAGCAAAAAGGCACTTATGGACATATTATCATGAAGAAAAACTATTGATATGGTTACTACAAATTGACAACTTGAGGCACAAAATCCTCATCAGGATGCAGCTGTTCTATGCCTGGATGGAAAACTATTTGAGAACCCCTGTAAACCAATGTGACTTTATTAGAAAATAGGATGCAAGAGAAGATCAATAAACTTTGTCCTGTCTGTTCTATATAATTTAATCTTGTTTATTTATGTCCCTCCTGTCTTCTAGGAGCTCATGGACCACATAAAACATTCTCTCCTGCACTTTTCTCCAAACAATTATCCTGTGAGATACTTTGGGCTTATAGTGAGCGACTGGTCTGAAGTCAGCATTGAAGGAGGATATGAATTTGGATATCCCTAGTTTTAGTTCAAGACCTTAATCTCATTATTTTCGTTTTTTAGATATGGTACCAAATAGAAGAGAGATGTTTATGTATTTTTATCTGAATTCAATCCACATTTATATGGTTATGAGCAAATCAACCCTTGGATAATTCAAAAAGCACCCAGTCTTTGTTATGAGCAAACTAATTAACATTTGACAAAAACAGAAGAGCTTATATATAATTCCAATTTAGTTTATTAAAAGAACAATCCAGTTTTGACTGTTTAAAAAGGCCTGAACTTCCAAGGTCAGAATGTTATTACTATAGAAGCTGCCTGATGGGCAATTGCCCGACTGATAGCAATCACTCTTTCTTGTTCATCTGAATTCTTGTAGCAGTTACAAAGTTAACTCTTGATTGTAATACATTCAACAGTGTCCATGTTTGGTTTTGATTATCTGTTTTAAAATATTGTATTTAATTTTTATCAAACACAATTACAATTTAATTTTTAAGCCTTGCAAATATGTTCTTCATAAAATATTTTGACTTTTTCAATAAATGTACACTGTTCCGTTTGTCACTTAAACATGAATATAAAATATACTAATCTTTCACTGAACACTAACAACTTGAAAAAAATAGATGTCCACCAACTTTCACATTATCACAAAAGTTATTCTTAAAGCATTAAGGAGTATACAAACCTACATTGTATTGGCTTTTGAAAGATAATATTATATAAAGCAGCAGAATGAGGAGAATGTTATAAAATCTGGTGTATAAAAACAAACCATACCGCCATTTTTATTTTTTCTTCCCTTTGGAAGGCTTAGCAAACAAAGCAGGATCAATCTGATCTCTAGCCAAACCTCTCACTGAAAAAAGTCGTTCTGCTCTTTCCTGTAAAGTACCTCCACATTTTAGTCCCAAGGCCAATAGTTCAAACTTTAGTTTGTCTAGTCCTATGGCTTCCAGTTCCGCAACAGAATTGAATTCCATCAGATTGATTCTTGTAGTATCCTAAGAATCAGAAACATACAACATTTTAAATATATATCTCAGAAGAGGAAAGTGGTCTTTGGAACAAAAGCTAAATTAAACGTTAAGTGATTCTGCAATGTCCACTTCTGCAACAAGATGGCTTTGACACCTTGTATATACCTTATTTTTTAAAAGTTTGTGAATTAGAATATTCTTGCATATGGGGCTAAACAGCAAATATAATTAAGTTATTAATTATAGGGCTTAGGGCCGGGGTATTTGCGGGAGCATCTGCTGCCAGCAACAACTGCCCATCGCCCCGTGCGCTCCCACAGACAGGGCCTCCTCAGGGTGCCGTCAGCCAGACAGTGTCGACTGGCGACCCCCAGGGGGAGAACCTTCTCTGTGGGTGCACCCGCCCTTTGGAATCAGCTGCCCCTGGAGCTTCAGATGGCTCCTGACCTTCGATCCTTCCGTCGTGACCTGAAAACACGGCTCTTTCAACTTGCCGACCTGGACTGATGGGGGGCGGGTTTAGTGGTTGTATGTTCATTTTAATTAGCTTATTGGGATGTTTATTTAATACTTTTTTAAATTTTGTACTGTATGTTTTTTATTATGAGCCGCCCTGAGTCCTTCGGGAGATAGGGCAGCATAGAAATCCATTAATTAATTAAGTTAATTCTTATACTGATAAAGTAGTCAATTTATGTCTCCATTTTAGACTGGGTGGGGGGAGCCCTCCCAGTGAGGAATGTATATGCTCAATGGCTACAAAATATTGTCTAACTGTTAAAGAAAAAGAAGACTGTGGGAAGAAGAGAAAATGGGATTGTTTAAATTTTGAATGACATTATTTGTACTTTGATTTGGCTTTAATGCTACTCTGTCTTTGATATAATATTGTAAAATGACATAGATAATGAACTGCCAAAATGGAATGAAGTTTTCAAAATGCACTATTTCTAAAGATATCCAATGGATTCAGGAAGAAAAAGAATTATATATTTAATAGAAAACAACCATACTTACTGCATGTTGAAGCTGACTTGCAGCTTTTTCACTACATGAGGCATTTGTATGCTTTTCTTCTTTCAGAATCTGTGCTGTTTTATGTTTCTCAGTGGCTACAATTTTACTGGAAGTTGGATCTTCTAGTAGATCTTTTTTAGCATTCTTTGTTTGATCTTCTGACTTCTCATCGGAGCCTGAACTGCAATTTACAGAGTCCTCTGAAATCCTGGGAAACTCATTTAAATTGTCAGTCACACTGATATGGCTGCCAGGTGACGTGGAGCATCTTCCTGACGTCCCAGGAGATTCATCTTCTTCATCGCTATTATTCTCTGAACTGTTAGGATCATCCAACCCTTCTATACCTAACCTGTCACATTCAATTTTAAAACATGAATATAATTTCAGCGTGAAACAAAATCTGTGATATAAAAGAACAAATCTGCCCCATAATTATGTAAGGGGCAGACATTCTAACACCAAAAATCCATCTAAGTACAATGGTGGTAAATTTTTAAATGATATGGAAATTTAAAATATTTTTTGAAATGATCAGGATACAGCATTCTGCCTGGCAAAAGAATGCCAAAGACTCTTTCCAATAATTCCAATATTGAATTGAGAATTCCATATTGAAAATGAATATATCAGTAAAATACTCCTGAACACAACCAGCTTCTAGTTTCATCGCAATACATTACATCAACAGAAAAATTCAATGTACTAAACAGCTATAGAAGACAGCTTTAGAGTAGTTATTGCCTCAGTTTCCATAACATATGCTAGCAAGGAGAAGAAGCAAGAAAATCCCATTCCACACGTCGATCATCATTTATAATTTTTATGATGAGAGCCACCAACTTTAAAGAAAGCAACTTTTTTTTCTTGCCATTTTTATCATACGGTTATACTTCTTTAAAATGTGGTGCTTACCATAAACATCTTTTCTTCTCTGATGGTGGTCCGGTTCCAGAATCAGCCATCCCTTTTCGACTCTCACTGCTTTCTGGGGAAACCACCGTGCTGGAAGAAGCTTGCATACCTAAAAACAATAAAAGAAATCAGCCTTTAGCATGTTAAATGACATACAGACATTAAATCATTAAAACCAGGAATTTAAGGAAATATGAATGTTTAACGCTTCTCGAATCCCGTCGGCAAGCCAAGGTGGCTGGCAGCGGTCCCCCGGCGAGTGCCAAGATTCTGGGCGGTCCCGCTGTAAAAGCAGCTACCCCCGGGCTCGTCTGGCCCCTGACTTCGCACCTTCCACCCCGACCTGAAGGACCTGGTTATTGCCAATCCGGGCTGTGACTCCCTCCGGGGGGATGGGGTGGTTCTAATCATTTTTTAATTTAAATTTTAAATTTGGTATTATGGGATGGTTTGTTTAATTCTTTTAGATATTTATTGTTTGTATGTTTTAGTGGAGCTGCTTGAATCTTTTAGAGATGGGGTGGCATACAAGTTCAATCAATCAATCAATCAATCAATCAATCAATGAATGAATGAATGAATGAATGAATGAATGAATGAATGAATGAATAAATAATTTTTTTGCTTCATTCCTCAAATGAAGGTCATTTGTCACTTCTCAATGTTTGCTTAATTTATTATTAATCATCCACTCAGCTGACTGCATAATGCAAACATGATTGAGGGATGGGGAGTGGTGGACAGTCTTCCATTATATTATTCAGGGAAGCTGAATTTTCCAATAACTGCTTTTCATGGCAAAGGTTAGTTAAAATCCCTATCTATGGAGAATACCAGACTGGACAAATTGCTTTAATATGCAAGAGGATGATACTGAAACAGGCAAGTAATCAAAGGCAGAAAAAAACAAGAGGTCAGAGCCTGAAAACAAAAGGAGAAAAATACAGAAGATATTCAATATCTGGGGATATCTTATTCATAGGGCATTTAATTAAAATATCTAAGGGCCCAACTATCCCAAAGTGCAATGCAGGACAGAGTCTAAACTACTTCAGCGCTACCTTTCAAGACAGAATCTTCAAGTCTCTCTGCCATTTCATGGCACTGCTGCTGGTAATCTGGGTTAGTAAAAAAATGCTTTGGTTCCGCCAATTTGCGCTTCAGTCTTTCTAAACGCCTTTGTTCCTTGTCTGCTTCCCGTTCTGCTTGTTGTTTCACCCATTCGGCCATCCTGTAAGAAAGGAGGAGCCATATCAAACTGAATCTATTTCAATGGGTGAATTCAACTATAAAGTCTAAAACAAAGAACTTCAAACAGTACAGCACAATGAGTGAGATCATCTATCTTTGGAAAGTCCTTGCTGCTGAAGCTTGACAAGAGACAACATGAATATAATTTGGTGCCAGGTTATTTATCTATGCATTGAAAAGAAATATGCAGGGTTCTCTTGCTCTGCACATTAATGCTTTTTAATTCATTTCACTGTCATTTTTAATTTGATTTGTAATAATTATTTTACTTTATAATATTATCTTATTTAACTACACAAGTATGTATGAGGCATAGTTAAATCCTATGCCTCATATGTATGGTAATATTTCCAGAAAAAGGCAGGTTAAATTTTTTTAAAAGAATGATTATTACAAAAATGACACATACTGTTTAATGTACACAGAGAGAAAGTTTTATCTAAATGGCTATGAAAAGTCAACACCATCTTCATGACACAACAACCATAGAGAGATAATTGTAAAAAAATCACAAAAGGGAAGGAATAGCTAAACCTGAAATAGACAAGAATATTTAGAAATAGAAAATGGTAAATTCCATGCTGCTAATTGAAAACTAGAACTGATATGAAAATTCATGTATCTGAGATATGACCTGGTTCTTAAAGTTATACATAAATAGTAAAAACAGCAAATAAATGAATATGTATACTTTAGTAATAGGGAAAATCAAGTAAAGATTTTGTAATACATGCTAATACTAATAGCAAGTCTAGCACTTGGTATGTGAACAATGAATATCTGTCATAAATAGTAAAAATGCCAATATGTAAGAATTTGCTTCTGCCCATTTTGTTATATGGAAGCTTGATTATGTTAGGAGACACAAAAGTAAGTTGAATGTAGTGGGAGTGATGTGCTAAGATAGGATCATGACAGAATAGATTCCGAATAAATGTGGATTGAATACAAAAATGCTTTAAATTGCTTTGGTCATAGAGATTGAATAAATGAGAACTGAAAAGAATAGGAAGAAAAAGTGAATGGGCTGAAGAAAATGGAAAATCATGAAAAGGAAAAATCTGTGATTACATTAAGTAAGCTGAGATTCTCAAAAAGAAATCCAGTATCAGTGGTTGAAAGAACAAAATATAATGCATGAAGCACTGTATTGTATCAATATGTTGAAAGGAATTATAGTCTGCAAGGACAGGGAGTTATGAAGCTGATTAGTGAATAATATTGGTGTAAATGAGTTGTCTCATTTACATTTCTTATCTCAGTGCTTTAATTTCTTTGATTCAATGTATTTTATTCCATTTTTTATATCTGCATAATGTTGCTTACTCCAACAAAAAATAGCATGATGGTATCTATGGATTATAAAAATATTTTTGATAAATCTATGCAATAGTAATAGCGAAACACATGTGTTTCTACTTAGTTAAATGTCTCACGCTTTTTCATGGTTAACATCTCGAAGTCTCCTTCCACTGAGATCTCTGCAAGCCTCTCGGTTTGTTGTCTTCTCAATTTGAGCACCAAGCGCCCGGAGCATAGATCCAAAACCTGAGAAGTAATTAAAATAGGTCAGTTACAGGAATCTAAGTGTAAGAAACATTGACTCTCCAAGAATCAGAACATGATGCAACACAATAATAAATCCTTGGTATGTTGTTAGTCTGTTTTACCCAGATTCAAAAATCCTTCATTAGACAAAATAAAAGATATGTAGGAAGTTGGCACCCAACTCTCCTAGAAAAATGAAGTATTCTGGTAGATATTTAAAAGGCAGAATATTTCTTCTAAAAAGAGTAGAACCCCAGAAGCAGAATCTCACCCCCACCTTTGTTAATGGGTGGGCCATTAAGGCCTGAGCCAGAATACTTTACATAAGAAAGGTCTCCAGGTAAAGCTATAGCAATTGCCAAAAGCCCTTTTAAGGGCATAGATCATCCAGCCGGGGTCAACCAAGCTTGGAACTCAGGACAGCCTACAGAGTTGCCCCTCATGGGAGTCTGACAACCAATTAGAAACAAGCTTCAATTCAAATCCCAACAAAGGTTATAAAACCCAGATACTCTCAGCACCTCAGCCTTTTTTCTTGATCTCCTTCAAGCATGTGATCATCTTTCTCTGGAGCTCCAGACCATGTGGTCCTGTTCACCATTAAACTTTCCAAGCAGCCTCCATGTTTCCAGTGTCTTTTCCCCACTTGGAACTGAACCCAGAAGGATATTTCTTTCAACAATTGGCACCCAAGCAGATGGGACTCCAAGCTAACCTAACCAATGGACTAGGCCCAGGTAAGATTCCCTTGCCGGCAAACAGACCCATTGAGTCTGTGGGTGTTTTCCTGGACCTGGCCATTGGAAAAAAGGTTTTAAAGGGTTTTGAGTGTTGAGCTCAAAGGCTGCTTGGAAAGAAGGTGAGTACTCCAAATTCTAAATTTAAAGCACAGAAAAATGGGAAATGTGTGTATGCCTTTGTGTGTGTGTGAGAAAGAGATCTTTCTTCCTCTGTGTGTTCTACCAAGAGAGCTAGTATCAATTATATTACTGTTTATAACAATAATATTCATGCTGTTTGTTTAACCAACTTATGTATTACTTATATCACAAATCCTTTCATATATTTCCTTTTTCCCTGTTTTTGTCTGCTAGCCATTGATGAGTCCCAAGAAAAAAAATTTTTCTAGTTTTATTGGTATTGCTTGGAATAAATATAGTAATCTTGGCAGGATATTCAATTTTATGGTAGCTACTCTTTCCATCAATGATAGTTGTAGATTTTTCCACTTAACCAAATTTGTTTCATTTGTTGGCCAATTTATAACTTTCTTGACTATCTGTATACCTATTTTCCTTGTTAGTTCTTTTTCTATATATCTGTAAACAATTATTTTGATTTTTTTTACCTTTCAGTCCTGCAACTTCACCATACTCTTCTATTTTCCTAAGTAGTTTGAGTCCATTTTATTGTGGGTCTTCCAAGATAAAGAGCAAATCTTCTACAAATGCCTATAATTTATATTGTTCCCTTTTATTTCCATAGCTTTAATTTCTATCTCTTGTCTAATATCTATATTTAGCAATTCTAATATCAATATGAATAGTACAGGAGATAGTGGACATCCTTTTCTTGTGCCTTTTTATATTAAAATTCTCTGTCCTACTTCCATTTTCTATCACCTTTGCCATTTGTTTATGGCAAATTGCCTTTAAAGTTAAAATTATTGTCATGGTGTTTTAATCTACTTCTTAGGCAAAAAAAAGCCATTTTGATCTGAATATATAAATTCATTTAGAAATTTTACTCTCTCTGCCATTATTGAAGCATATGTTTTATAGTCAGTGTTCAGTCAAGATATGAGCCTATAGTTTTTATCTGCATTAAATCTGAATCTTTTGGAATCAAAGTAATATTTGCTTTCATCCACGAATTTGGTACCTTTGCATCAATCAATACTTCATTATGGACTTCTAACATTGATGGGCCTAAAGTATCTTGTAACCATTTGTAAAATTCTGCCTGCAGCCCAACTGGTCCTGGTGTTTTATTATTCTTTTGTCTCTTGATCACTTCTGATAATTCCATCATTGATATTCATTCATTTAACATAGTTTTACCTTTTCTGGTACTTTAGGTAATTCCGCTTTTCCAAATATTGTTTAATTTTCTCTTCTGAAACTTTTCTTGCTCATAGCTTTTCATAACAATCTTGAATTATCATTTTTATTCTCATTTTGGTAGTATAAAGTTCCTTTCTCATCTTCTGGCTTATTTGCATTCTAATCCTTGGCCATTTTTTTAAAAAATACTTTTTATTAAATATTTCCCAACAATACTGGTTTCACCTCTTCTTTTAACTCTAATGTCAGCCTGTCCATCTCCACGCAGTTCAAAATCTTTCTTATCACTGTCCCCTCAGATGGTATATTATCCTGTTTCCAGTACTGTGCATACACAATTCTGGGCGCAGTTATTATATGTAAAATGATATATTTGTCTTAGCACAATCTCCCCTTAGATATAACTCTTTATTGGCCAAGCGTGATTTGACTTACAAGGAAGTTGTCTTTGGTGCATATGCTCTCAGTCTACATAAAAGGAAAGATACATTCATTAAGAATCAAGAATCATAGTACAACACTTAATGATAGTCATAGGGTACAATAAGCAATCAAATTATACTAGGAAGCAGTGAATGTAAATCGTAAGGATACAAGCGACAAAGTTACAACATACAGTCACAAGTGGGAGGGATGGGTGATGGGGAGTGATGAGAAGATTAATAGTAATAGTAGTGCAGACTTTGTAAATGGTTGGGCGGTGTTGAGAAATTATTTGTTTAGCAGATTGATGGCGTTAGGGGAAAAACTGTCCTTGTGTCTACTTGTTCTAGTGTGGAGTGCTCTATAGAGTCGTTTTGAGGGTTTTATTATTCTCAATTTAAAAAAAAGTTCCTGTCTGAAAAGAAAAGTTATGTTTAACAGTTTCAGAGCACAGGACCTTTTGTTAGAGAAGGAGGAAGAGTGTGTGTGTGTGGCGGCTACACCCTTGGACAGCAGCTGGATCTCATTCCTTTGTTTGGCCTCTAGCCGCCCTCTTGTCTGTTGCTAGCTCTACAGAGCCATGACCATCAGGACAGGAAAAGCAAGGAGAGGTCATCAGAGTGTGAGACCTTCTGTATATAAGAGGAAAAGCCGAGCTGGTTATGATTGAAGGGAGGGAAGAAAAATTTGGTTTTGTCCAGTGTATCCCAAAAGCAAACCCCAGGGGTTTAAGTAGTTGTGTAATTTGGATGCTAAATCGGAGTACCAGTACTTGCTTACAGAAAAGCAAGTTTTCCCGTTGAGCTCTTCCAAATCCGCTAAGCGTGGGCCTGAAGGAAAGAGGCCGGTACCAGTACTTATCTGCGGGGGCAGAGAGTCTCACGGGCTGTTTTTGGGGAGAGGAAAGAAGTCTGCACAGGCAGCATACCCCAGTCCGAAAACCTTGGCGAAAAGAGAGAGAGAGAGTCTCGTGGTTTTAAAAGGGGGCATACTTTGTGAAATATTCTGTAGAATAGAGAGTTTTTAAGTGTCTCATTTAGTTGCATAAGGTGCAACGACCAAAGTCTCCCTCAGACACCTTTTTCTTTTCTTGCTCTTGAAGTTCTTGTGTCTGAAACTGGTGCTGACCCGACTAAGCCAAAGTGTGAAACCCCACATCGGACGGGAAACATGGGAAGCGGTAGTTCGAGGGTCCTGAATGGAATGGAACCCCCTGGGAGAGCTATTGGAGGCTTGGGATGGCGGCAGATGCCGACCCTAGCTGGCATGAGCAAGAAAAACCAAAATGTATAGATAGGGAATGGGCTTTGCTGAGGGATACAGGAAGACCAATGTGCTAAATAAAGGTACTTAAAAGGGCAAAATATAAAAACAGGATCACATGGGATTTTTTAAAAATTCTTTCTTTCTGTGTCTCTTTCTCTATCTTCTATGCTACCACGTGGTTTGTTCCTTAAGATTTATGCCTTCCCCAATTTAACTGAGAGATTTATTGTGGGAATGATCAGTGTGTGTGTGTAAACCTCAGAGTTTTGTTTTCCTCTGTGTCTTTGTGTGTGGGTATGTGTGCTTGCGCGTGTGTGTGTCTAAGACTTTGTGTGTCCTAGAGGTAACTGTTGCAACTGTTAAGTGTCTCTGATCCCTTCGGATATTAATTTTAAATTGTTAAGAATTAAAAACACCGAGAGATTGTCTTCTCCCAGTCTGATCTGGCCAATTAGACTGGATGAGGAACAGAGTTAAATTTTCTCTCCTCTCTGTGCTTTTAAGAAAAACCCTAGGTTATTAACGAATGTTCTAAGTTCATTACAAGAAAAGTTTCATCCTTGCATTTACTATGTGTTTAAATGATTTTACCTGTTCATCCTTTTCCTGAAGCATTTGAATCCAGTTTTTCCTTTCTCATCTGCTGTGTCTCCACTTTGTTGAAACTGATTTATCTGTTTAGTAACTGCAATACTGATGTGTTATTTTTCTTTCTCCTGAAACCATACCTGCAAGCCATCTCCAAACCCCCTCTAATCCTTTTACAATGCCTTTCCTGGTAGAATTACCAGCAAAGGGGAAGGGACCCCTTGTTCTTTGTCTTTCAGCCCTGCCACATGTGGAAGCAGATGCTACTCCCTAGAGACATTCTATCCATTGGAACCAGTAACTGGGTTTGGATCCAGCCTCCACTGAAGGTCATTACAACAAACCAGAGTGGGGCAGACCTTCCCAAGCCTGACTGACCACCCATACCACCAGGCCAAGCCTATGCCATCCAGAGACATGAAGGAAAGGATCCTGAGATGGACCAGTAAAAGACTAAAAGACTCTTTTCAATCCCCAGAAGACAGTTAGAAAGACTATGGGGGAGGGTGGAAATTCATTGTAACTGAAAATTCATTGTAATGTGAAACCCATTGTAATGTTTTCTTTCTTGTATCATTTATATTGTAACCAATTTGATGTACCCATGATTGTATTTGAGAGTAGCTGGCCCAGCAAGTTCTGAACACCTTATACTTCTGTCTGGTGGGAGGGAAATTGTCCAGCATGTTTGTATTATCTGTATTGTAAACCTAGCTGCATACACAGGCACATACACAGAGACACCCATTTAGAATTAGATAGGTTATCTCTTTCACCTGCTTCCACACAAAGCTGTCCCTTGCTTCTTTTAAAAAGAAAATGTGTTTTTTTGTTTTGTTTTGCTGCTCTGAGGCACTAAGGCCCAAGCAAAACTCCTTCTAATTCCATGGGGAGGGGCACCCCTCAGGCAATTTCTGAAGAGATAGCAGAAAAGAGATCTCCAAACCCCAAGTCCTGACTGTGACTCACAAATGATGCTGCCCAGTTGTCCAGTAAAGCAAGATATGTTGCACTGGGGGCCTCATGAGTACAAGTCCCAGGGCTCATTGTGTGTAACTTTAAAAATACTAAATAGCCTGGATTGCACACTGGCTAATCTCAATTTGGCCTCACAAACCCTGGAAACTAAGAGCTAGGCAGGTAGTAACCATAACCTTGGAAATGGGCAGCCTGTAATTTAAAGGCTGTGAAGAATGTAGAGGCTTGTGCTTATAACCTGACTGTAAGCTCACAAAAGTACATCAAAACACCTGAAAATTAATTGGCATGAAAAAATTGGATACTGTTTTGAAAAAAAAAAAAAACCAGGAGTTTTCCCAGACTTTGAAAGCTTTTGGGAGCCACTGAAGGAATCCTTTTCTGTTGCCTTTTTTTCCAATGCCTTTCCTTTGCATCAGAAAAAATTAAAAGCACCCATCAAGTCTCCCTGATCTGATCACCTTTTAATCTTTTGTCAAAACTCTCACGTGTTTTGAAAAAAAAATGAGGGATTGTAGGAAGTTGGCACCCAACTCTCCTAGAAAAATGAAGTATTCTGGTAGATATTTAAAAGGCAGAATATTTCTTCTAAAAAGAGTAGAACCCCAGAAGCAGAATCTCACCCCACCTTTGTTAATGGGTGGGCCATTAAAACCTGAGCCAGAATACTTTACATAAGAAAGGTCTCCAGGTAAAGCTATAGCAATTGCCAAAAGCCCTTTTAAGGGCATAGATCATCCAGCAAGGGTCAACCAAGCTTGGAACTCAGGACAGCCTACAGAGTTGCCCCTCATGGGAGTCTGACAACCAATTAGAAACAAGCTTCAATTCAAATCCCAACAAAGGTTATAAAACCCAGATACTCTCAGCACCTCAGCCCTTTTTTCTTGATCTCCTTCAAGCATGTGATCATCTTTCTCTGGAGCTCCAGACCATGTGGTCCTGTTCACCATTAAACTTTCCAAGCAGCCTCCATGTTTCCAGTGTCTTTTTCCCCACTTGGAACTGAACCCAGAAGGATATTTCTTTCAACAGATACAAAAGAAAAGCTTTTAACCCCATTCCAAAGCTCCAATTCAGATGATTCCAAACATTTCAGAACTGTGCATAATTACTAGAAAATAATCAACAATGGGAAGTTATAATGGCAAGATAGCCAGTACAGGACTGTCACCTTGTTTTCTTACTGTCATATTCTCTCAAATTACTGGGTTTTTTTGTTAAGATCATAAAAATATGGGCAGTAAATATATTTCCCACTCCCCCTTTTAACTTATTTTCTTTTTCCCTCATTGCATTGATACATTTTATCTTCTACCCTTTATGTATTATACAATGTATCACAATATATCATATATTGGTGGTTCTGGATTGTTTCCAATTCTGTAACCATTAATTGTGGATCCACAATCTGGCTCCACTACTACCGTGTTTCCCCAAAAATAAGACCTAGTGTGTTTTTGGGAGCCAAAAAAAATATAAGACAGTGTCTTATTTTCGGGGAAACACGGTATATTTTTCAGGGCAGAGTGCATTACAATTAAAATGAACAAATTCAATCTCAATCATGGAACTTCACTGGATAATTTGGAGTCAGGCTCTATCTTTCAGCCAAGCCTATTTCATATTTGATGAGGAGTTGTTGGAGTTGTTTTATCTGTCATTTATAAGAAAGATGAGATAGTCATCTAACAAATAAACACACTAAGTTATTTAGTATGCAAAACTAGCAGTGAACCAACCTCCTTTTCCACCACATAATCTTGGTTCCACGCTGTAAAGAGCTCCATCTTGTAGTACACCTTCAGAATTAATATATCGACCATTACACTTTACATAAAAGTGATCTTGAGGAAGCCCCTAAAACAATTATTTTTTAAAAAAGGAAAAGAGATACTAAATATTAGAATATTTATCTCAGGACCTATTTAATATATAGGAAAGAGAAACTGCATTAATTTCAAACAGGTTATTTAAACAGCACATTGGCAAATCACTAAACAGTGAAAGGTTATCGTACAAAACCTAGGGCAGCATGAATAATACATGTAATCACAAAGCCATGCTTCACAAATCACAAAAAGATTGGCAAAAGATCCCACTAGAAAACGTTTGAGTTTATGCATACAATCCATAAAAACCAGTGTCCCGACAGCAATGATCACTGTCGCCACGGATCGACGATATTCATTTGCTAAACAAATATATAAATACTAGGCTCGGGAAAGGTGATTTATGTATCCTCTTCACCTGCGAAGGAGAAAACAAAACTCCTCCTCCCAACTTGTTTACTTTAAAGATGTCAATTATAAGAATCCAGACACACACTTCTTGTATAGTGGGGAGCCCACGCCATCCACTTCTTTCATATGAACACTCATTATTTACCTGCGCTTGGCACCAGGAACGGAGAAAATCCCCAACCGACCAGTCTTCAGCCGGCAACATCAGACATTGCAGCTCCGAGGTCAACGGACTCCTCACCAACACCACCATTTTCTGACTTCCTGTAACGACACAAGTAAAAGTCCCTGCTTTTCAGCAAGACGCAAGAAAGGAAAAAGCTCGGTGACGTCAACGAAGTAAACAGGAAGTCGGGCATTAGAATGTTGCCAACAGAAGAGTTCCTTTTCCAGGTTCTCAAGCCACGTGACAGGGCGCGTTGGGGGTGCGTGCGCATGCGTAGGGGCTTTCCGTGGACCCTGCCTTAAGGAGAGTAATGAAGATGGTGGGGGTTGGGAATGCTAACATGGGGGAGTTAATGGCGCTGCTGAGCGTCTGGAGCGACCGCTTTTCTTGCTTCATCGTTCCGCTTCAAGTTATTGCCCTTCTGAGATCAGAACAGGCTGTTATCCGCCTGGTTTTTCCTGGCAGATTCGGCTCATCAACCTTCTCTGTTTACATTCCCGTCGCCCTTCCATTGCTCTACAGCGCAGGGAAATTGCTTTATGAGCCAAAGGCGGGAAAATCCCTCGGTGGCGTTATCGTCATTGACGTTTTGCTTCTTAAAAGTGACCAAGCTGAGGCTGAATTCACAATGCAACCCAGCGTAGTGACATTTGAAATTTTTTCCACCTAGAAAATTAGGGCAGTTGTGATATTTATAAACCTTCAATGGAGCGCTCTGTTCCTCCCTCCCCACCGCCCTTGCGCCCACATACTTCATTGTGTTGTGTTGGTTTGCAAACGCCATATTTTCTGCCAGTGTCAGCTTGGGAGCAGCCTCTCTCGGTCTCCTCAGGCGGTAGTAGCATAACGAATGAGGCTGTTGGTGTCACTCTGCCAGTTGCAGCGGCGACAGGAGGAATGATTGCATTCGTCTCGGAGGCCATGCATATGGTGTGCTGACTCGAACTTGTCGGCATGTGTTAACTAACCGCCTTTCCTGGAGGCAGTTTAAACGCCAAGGCACGAAGAAGTAACGAAAGTGTACAACTCGAATTACACAGCGGCACTTGCCAAGATGAGGCTTCTTCATCCGGTCATTTTTCCTCTTTGCAAATCCCGAGCATGTAAAGCCCGGCCATTCGGGTTTTAAAATAATGAAGCACGGCACAGATAGTGTGCAGTTTCATATGACAGTGGAACAATATGCAGATAAAAGATTAACTTGCTAATGATTGGGTGCCCTCTCTGCAGTTAAAAGTTGATCTTAAAATAATGAAGGGCGCTTATATTGCTGAGTACTGTGTAGGAAGAAACAATGATGCACTTATTCAAAACAGCCAGTCTAGTTGCCAAATACAGGAAAGATTGAAGTTGTAATGCTGAAAGCATCATTTTAGAATTAATCCTTCCAAATCTAATAAGAGTAAACAACATGTATAAAATTAATGCTATGAGTGTACACAAAGACTGAAAATCTCGACCTGCTATTCATATTACTGTTGCTTATGATATTTAATAATTAAATATTGCATGCCTAGTGAAAACAGTTGTTAAGTAGATATGCCTTGAATTTGAATTAAAAGGAATCAGTTTTAGCTGACATCCAAAGTGGTTTGATTTTGACTTAGTACAATGTGTAAACTCAGTTGTGGTTTATGAAAAGCATGATTTTATGCCTTAGCTAGGTAAGCTAGACAACTATAGATTATTCAAGCCATGATTTTATTTATTTACATTGCTTCCTGGTTTACAAAATGCAACTCTGGGCAATCAACATAAGATTCAAAACACATGTAACCAGCCAATTATTGATTTATTTTTTAAAAAATTAAAAGAACTGAGAAACATGCCTTAGAACATGGGTGTCAAACTCATGGCATCATGGCATCACGTGACATATCAGGACTTTTTCCTGCTTAGCTAAACCGGGTGTGGGCAAGGCCAGCATGTGACTCATCTGGCCCAAGGGGTGGGAGTTTCACAGCCCTGCCTTAGAACGCCTCAAATTCAATTTTAGGTCTAGCTTCCAGTTGTCAGTTAATTGTACGGTCCTGGGCCAATTGGAACCAGAATTTCAGTCTCTCTCTCTCTCTCTCTCTCTCTCTCTCTCTCTATATATATATATATATATATATATAGTATTGGTCCGTGTATTGAGAATACCTTGGCAACGCGCGTTGCCAAGGTATTCTCAATCTTACACGGACAAGACCAATACACCAAGACTACATACCTTACCCGTGAAAATCTACGAAAACAAATATATATATATATATATATATATATATATATATATATATATTGGTGCTTGGCAGCTATATATATATATTTCTTAAATTTTCGCGGGTATTTATATGTATGGTATTCAGCTTTGTTCAGGTATTTTCCCACGTCATTATAGTTGTGCTTTTAAAGTTGTAGCGACGTTTCGGCAGAATCTCATCTGCCATCATCAGGCTTGTGTATTGACGAACCCATTATATATATGGGTGCTTGCAGTGATTCATTAACAGAAAAAAATAATACAATGCAGTCATATGATTTTTTTTGCTTAGTGACTGCAGCACTTAATGGAATTGCCAATCCCAATTATTCCCTATAACCAAGACCACATGAAAGGTTTAGATCTCTCCCTTCTTGCTTTGCTTTTGAATTATCTTTACAAAGATTAAGCAGCAATATACCAGGTAAAGAGACAATTACTTAGCATGCAAAATTTTATTGTTAATGAGACAAATATCAAGTTTTTTTGACACTGTGTTCTGTACTTAATGATTCCAATATTTACACAGCATAGCTGCAAAAGGTGGAACATTGATAAATGTGATTGAATTTGAAACTTCTGTAAAATATTATATATTTGTTAAGCATAATTCATAATTTACTAATGAAATGTAACTCAGAATCCAAAAAAATCAAAGACTGTATGATGTAAAAATCTCATCTACATTCAAGTTATGAAAAAGGAATGTTTACCTGGAATTGTTTACCTATCTGGGAGTAAGTCCCATTAAACACAGTTGGACTTGTTTGACTATCAAAGATTTTCTAAGTTGGGGGTTGAAGTTTTAAAAAGTGTTCTTCATTGTCTTGTAAATTGAAGAAGCGCCATTTTTATGAAGGGAGAAATTGGGCATGCATCTAATAGCACTATAGTCATCCTTAGAGATTTGATACCTAAATAAAATAGGTTATTCATAAATAAGAGTTCAATGAAGTTTATTTTTAGATGAATGTAGTACAGAAGTTGGAAAGAATGCTGAATTTAACAGGTGGCAGGTTCATATGATATACTACAGTAATAATTACTATCCAAACTGGCATGGGGGTTAGGGTTAGGGTCTAATTTAGATTCCTGAAGTGGAATTAGACTTGATAACCAAAATGGCCGCTTGCAACTCCTTGATTCTATCATTATTTCCTAAGAGCCAAGTATATTACATGAGCTAAATCACTATGGTTAGTATACTATGAGGTGTGCAAAATAAATTGCTCAAAATAGCTCTTTGGAGATCAAATAAATTGTTCTAAAATATTCTGATGCAGTTTCCATCCTTTCAGAAGCATCTTGAATTCAAGATGATTGAATTCTGAACTTGAAACAAGGTTTTTAAGTATTTAATAAACTGTGCTTCAACAATTATATGTTAGCACAATCTGATTCCAGTGTGTCCTGTCCTGGTCTATAGAAACCATCGACACAGGTCTTTTATCTTTATTGCAAAGGCTTTCAAACAGAACTCTTAATGGCACAAAGTTTGAACAAACTAGGCAGCTAAGGAGTTGACAAATACAATAGTGAGATAAACAGAGAATTGTCACCAATGGATCTGTGAGGCATACAGCTCCCCTTATATAGGGGAGATGTGACCCTGATTTACAGAGTTCTTTTTGGCCAATAGTCTTGCTGAGCACCTTTGTTCAGCCCTCCTCTCAGTGAGCCCTTGCATTGGGGGAAATATTAGCTCCGCCTCTTGGTCTTCTGAACCCAGCAATAGCTGCCTCTCCTGGTTGCTAGGCAACTTTTCCAGCTGAAACTCCTCAAGCTGAGGATCCTCTTCATCTTCTGAGTCTTGAGATAGCCATGACACAACGTTAGAAAGAAATCTTACTGGGTTCATTTTCAAGCTGGAAATAAAGAATGCAGGCAGTTACTTGAATCAGAGGTGAAGTTTATTTTGAGACTGCAATATACAATTAGCTATTGGAGGTGGCTGTGATGAGTTGTCTCCCATAAGTCCTTTATATAGGACTATGATGATCTATAAACCTGTAGGAAGTTAGCACCCACTGCTCTCCTAGAAAATTGAAATATCCTAGGAAATATTAAAAAGGCAGAATATTTCCCCTAAAAAGAGTAGAAACTCAGAAGCAGAAACTCACCTCAGAAGTAGAAGCTCATCCCCACCTTTGTTAATGGATGGGCCATTAAGGCCTGGGCCAGTATATTTTACATAACAAAAATCTCCAGGTGAAGCTATAGCAATTGCCCAATGCCCTTTCATTACATCATCCAGCAAGACTCAACCAAGCCTGGAACTCAGGAGAGCCTACAGAGTTGCCCCTGCATGGTCTCATGGGAGTCTGACAAGCAACCAGAATACAAGCTCAAATTCAAATCTCAACAGAGGGTATAAAACCAGGCACTCTCAGCATCTCAGCCCTTCCTTCTCTTTTCTTTCACCTTGAAGCATGTGAACATCCTCCTTTGGAGCTTCAAGCCATGTGGTCCTGTCCACCATTAAACCATCTTTCCAAACAGCCTCCATGTTTCCAGTGTCTTTTTCCCCACTTGGAACTGAACCCAGAAGGATAATTCTTCCAACAAACCCATAACCCATTTGGTTATTCTTTTAGATACATTTCTTATTCCAAACTCACCATTGTGCTCCTGCCATCAGTTACAATCATGTGATCCCCATTGACTTTCTCCCTGCAAGCTTCCTAGGTTTCCCCATTGACTTGTGGGAAGGTATCAGGGAATGTTGTAAATGAGGATCATGTGATCATGGCAGCACATTTTTGAGATTGAAATGGCAAGAACTTTCTAGAATTTCATTCCCACAGCTTTAATGGGTCTCAGCATTCTGTAAGTTAGCTCATTTGAAGTACCTTAGTTGGAAATGTTTTGCTCCATTTTGTCCAGTTAAAGATTGTACAAACATGAGAGTTTGAATAGTATATAGACAATCTGCCTTTATTCCTCAAAAGTGTGTAAAAGCACACTCTAGGAATTCCACAAGAGTGCACTTAGCCAGCATTCTCAGAGGTGGCACTCTGCAGTCAGGCACCCTGCTGAATTGTGGTTTTTTAGAATTTGTCAATTGAAAACTGTAATCACTTTGAGGAAATGCTTTTTTTTATTTGATCAAAGAGATCTCAGATTAAGATCAGAAAGAGAATATTCACCTGATTACATTGGTATTTCCTGTTGCATTTTTAAATCTTTGTCTAGACTTACTCTAATTTGTGATTTTAATCTTCTCCTGTTTGAGGCAGGAAGACTATATGGTGGGAGGACTTTATTTCCTTCCCACATCAGCCGCTGACTTCTTTCAGCCTATTATCCATTTCCAGGCAGCCAAACATTTGCAACAGGCTCACTTGTATTTGTTGGCAGCAATAGTTTGTTACCTGCTTCTGACTCATCATCTCCTTAGTTGTTCAGCATATCTGAATACAACATTGACTTTTTAAAACACAGAATCATTTTTTTAATAATGTTATTATAACAAAGTATGCAGATGGATTGGATATGACCTGGAGTCTTGCATTTCCTATCTCCAAATCTTCCTACAATCCTCCTGTTCCCTTCCTGCAACTCCTGAGCAGAACTGGCTAAATAAACTTCTACCAATCACTTTACTTCAAATAAATAATCACTTCCACTTTACTAGGTAAGTGCCCCCTTGTTTTCTTTTAATAGCCTGATCCTGCAGGAAGGTACATGCTACAGGTTAGATCCCTTTCCCAGAATGAACACCACTGGTTCATTAGGAATTTACATCTTAGTTATAAATAATACAGTCAGACACTCAGAAGAAATTTGAAAATAAAAACAAGGAATGATCAATTACTATCTGATACAGATATTTCACTTTTAGCTCAAGGACTATTGTTTCCTTAGCCCTTAGTTCTTCCCCCCTTTGCCAAAACAGGATTACAGGCCCATATTTCAATACATCAATAAAAATAGAATGAATACCACAGTAAGTCATTTTAGTTTTTTGGCCAAATTCATGACTTTTAACCAGTGGTGGGATTCAAATTTTTTTACTACAGGTTCTGTGGGCGTAGTGTGGATTGGTGGGTGTGGATTGGTGGGCGGGTAGTAGAAGGATAATGTAAAATCCCCATTCCCTGCCCAGCCCACTAACCTGCTTTCCAGCTCCGTTCTTCTGTGCAGGGCAACAAAAGAAGACCCAGCCAATCAGCTGGGACTCGGGAGGCAGAGAATAGATGGGGGCGGGCCAGTCAGAGGTGGTATTTGCCGGTTCTCTGAACTATTCAAAATTTCTGTTACCAGTTCTCCAGAACTGGTCAGAACCTGCTGAATACCACCTCTGCTTTTAACCCTGGTTTTTTTTTCTTGATTTTTGCCAGCCTCCCAGGAAAGAAAAATACAAGACTAAAAGGACAAAGGCAACATGGAAGCCTCCTTCCCTCTTAATGTTATATTCTTCTTACATTTTGCTTCTGTTGTTTTGTGTATAGTCCCTTGGGACTGGAGTGGGTTGTATGAGTGAATGAGCAAGCAAGCCTGGATGGACAGGTCAATTAATTTCCCTTTACTCCTTCAGTATCTGGACCCTTTGAAGTGGAATTTCCCCATGATCGCTAGAATTACAAAACTCCTACTAGCCTAGATGAGATGATAACCAATCAATCTTTCATATGCATTTCAGCATAAAAACAAGTTGAGAAATGAAAATACTAACAAAGTATTTTTAGAAAAAAATTATAGTTTAAAATGGTAATATTAGGCAGAAATATTAGTATTAGTATTAATAACCTTCAATTTCAGTGGACTGATTGGGACTAATGTGTGTGTGTATACAGAATACACACATATGATGCAAACTTAGAAAATTTTGATTTCTTTATTATTACAGTCTTTGGCCACTATTGCAAGTAAGAAAAGAAAAATAGATTATTAGAAAGCCCCCTGCCAACAATTTGTCATAAACAGCAAAATAACACAACTAAAACTTATGAAATTATAATTGAAACATTTCTCAAGTCATGCACTCACCTGTTGTGGTAAGAGGACAATAAGATTGGGTGCACTGTTCCTGCTGACTGGCGATGACATCTGCCTTAATAACATCTGTCTTAACAACCACTGGAGTTCCACGGGCGGTGAGAGCGCAGTGGTTAGTCCTGGAGGCTTTACCATCAGCCCCCCCCGGGTTGTTATGAGAGGCCTGGGGTTTAGACTACCCAGTTGGTTGGGACCATGACGGGACTGAACTATTACCATCTGGACATTTGTTCCATCTATGGACCACTTTTCCCTTGTAGGATGACATCTTGTGTTTTATGTGGTTTTATCTGGCTGCGGAATTGCAGGCCTTAAGGGATTCCCCTCTATCCTGGACATGGCTTGCCGGACTTTCTTTGGCCTACCTTGATGACAGATTTTGGAATCCCGAAAGGTGGCATGGCGCGGGTATGGGTCGGGGTCTGGGAGCTGTAGTAAGAGGGGTTACAAGGCCTTGTTGGTTAAATTTTTAGATCATTTTTAAGGGGGCTAGGGAAGGAGGTGGGTTATCGGGCCCAACTGGAATCAGAGGGGGCTCCACTGGGATTTCCTCAGTCTGGGTCAGAAATGGGTCATGGCGGGAGGGGGAGGGGGCTGGGGCTCTCTGGGGTATTGGGGAACAGGGTGGGGGGTGATCCCCATGGTGATGGGGAAAGGCAGCAGAGGTGGGGATGGCAGGCCATATCAGTCTCTGGGGGCGTGCCTCCACTATCTTCGAGCAGTGGCGCGCTCCGACCCATTGGTTCGTTCTCACACTCCTGGGGGCTTGGAGGACTGAGTCCCTGGACTCAGGTTGGTCTATTTGAATGCCAGGTCCGTGTTTAACAAAGCTCCCCTCGTTCAGGATTTGATTGAGGAGGAAAGCGCGGACCTGGCTTGCATCACGGAGACCTGGTTGGGCCTGGAGGGAGGGATCCCTCTGGTGGACTTATGCCCACCAGGTTTCCATGTGCTGCACCAACCTTGGGTCCAGGGTAGGGGCAGGGGGGTGGCAGTTGTGATCAGGGAGGCCTTATGTCCGAGGGAGACCACTGTCCCACAAATAGGCGGTTGTGAGTCCTCTTGAGATTGGGCCCTGGGGGTCAGTTGCGTCTGTTGCCTGCATACCTATCTCCCAGCTGCGTGGCAACAGCCCTGTCTGCTCTACTCGATGTCATCTTGGGGGTGGCAGTTGAGTTCCCCAGACTTATTGTACTGGGTGACTTTAACCTGCCTTCTCTGGGAGGGGTATCAGGGGTGGCGCAGGAGTTCATGGCCTCCATGGCAGCCATGGACCTGACTCAGGTAATACAGGGCCCGACTCATGAGGGGGGACACACGCTTGACCTTGTTTTCATCTTGAGATAGTGGGGGAATGATCTGGGGAGGGATTTCCAACTATACAACCCCTGTCATGGACGGATCATTTTCTCCTTTGACTGGCCTTCCAATATGCCACCCCTCGTCGCTGGGAGGCAGAACCAACGAGATGGTTCCGCCCCAGGTGCCCAATGGACCTGGAAGGGTTCCAGACGGTGCTTGGGTCAATTCCGGCCTCCTTTGCCGACAGCTCAGTGGATGCCCTGGTGGACGCCTGGCAGACAGCTGCCACTGGGGCATTAGACCGAGTTGTTCCTTTGTGGCCTCTGACCCGCTGCAGATCCCAATTAGCTCCCTGGTTTTCCACGAGCTTTGGGAAATGAAGCAGCAGAAGAGAGGCCTAGAGAGTTGTTGGAGATCCAGCAGGTCTGAATCTAACCGAGTGCAGGTGAGATCTTATTTTAGGTCTTACCTTGCTGCAATGAGAGTGGCAAAGCGTGTATATTTCTCTGCTCTCATTGTGTCTGCAGATAACCGCCCTGCTGCCCTGTTTAGGGTCTCCCGGTCCCTCCTTAACCAGGGGGAGGGGAAGACCCTCTGCAGGGATGTGCCAAGGAATTTAGTCAACATCTGATGGACAAGATTCAGATCCGGACAGGCTTGGACTCCGACTGGGCAGAGTCTGACGGGAGTATGATGATTGGTCTTAAAGATATCATCTGGGAGGGGTTCGATCCTGTGACTCCAAATGAGGTGGACAGGATCATGGGGAGGCTGAGTGCTGCCATGTGTATATTGGACCCATGTCCCTCCTGGCTGGTCTATGCCACCCAGGAGGTTACACGAGGCTGGCTCCAGGCAGTAATCAATGCCTCTTTGAGTGAGGGTTCCTTCCCTACCGCCTTGAAAGAGGCGGTGGTGAGGCCCCTCCTCAAGAGGCCTGCCCTGGACCTGGCTAATTTAAACAACTTTCGTCCGGTCTCCAACCTTCACTTTATTGCGAAGGTTGTTGAGAGCGTGGTGGCCTGGCAGCTCCCATTTTTCCTGGAGGAAACTGACTATCTAGACCCATATCAATCAGGCTTCAGGCCCGGATACAGCATGGAGACGGTGTTGGTCGCACTGGTGGATGAACTCTGGAGGGCACAGGACAGAGGTTATTCCTCTGTCCTGGTCCTGTTAGATGTCTCAGCAGCTTTCAATACCATCGACCATGGTATCCTACTGCGACGCCTCGAGGGGTTGGGAGTAGGGGGCACTGTTTTACGGTGGTTCTCCTCCTACCTCTTGGCTCATATGCAGGTAGTGTTGGCAGGGGGCAGAGATCAGCCCCGAGGCCCCTCCTTTGTGGGGTGCTGCAAGGGTTGGTTTTCTCGCCCCTCTTATTCAACATCTACATGAAGCCGCTGGGTGAGATCATCTGTGGTTTTGGGGTGAGGTATCAGTATGCTGATGATACGCAGCTTTTCATCTCCACCCCTAACCAACCCAGTGACGCCTTCAATGTGATGTCCCGGTGTCTGGAGATGGTGCAGTCTGGATGGGGAGGAACAGGCTCCGACTCAACCCGGCTAAGACTGAGTGGCTGTATATACCGGCATCTCGAGTTGTTCAGGAGATTCCACCTTTGGCTATGGGGGGACAGGTGTTGCCCCCCATAAATAGGGCACGCAACTTGGGTGTCCCCCTGGAAGCACGGCTCAGTTTAGAGGAGCAGGTGGGAGCCGTGGCCAGGGGGGCATTTGCCCAGGTTCGCCTGGTGCGCCAGTTGCGTCCCTGTCTGGACCGAGATGCCCTGCGTACAGTCACTCATGTGCTCGTTACTTCCCGTCTGGACTACTGCAATGCTCTTTACATGGGGCTACCCTTGAGGACCACTCGGAGGCTTCAACTGGTCCAGAATGCAGCGGCATGGGTTGTGATGGGAGGATCCCGATACTCCCATGTTACACCCCTCCTGCATGAGCTGCACTGGTTACCAGTTGCCCTCCAGGTGAGATTCAAGGTGCTAGTGTTGACCTATAAAGCCCTTCAGGGCATTGGACCAGGATATATGCGAGAGACCCTACTGCCGATAACAGCTTCCCAGCGTCCCGTGCGCTCCCATCGACAGGGCCTTCTCTGGGTGCCATCGACCCGGAAATGTTGGCTTGTGGTTCCCAGAGGTAGGGCCTTCTCAGTGGGAGCACCCACCCTACGGAACCAGCTTCCCCTGGAGCTCCGGGTGGCCCTGACCTCTGCTCCTTCCACCGTGACCTAATAACCTGGCTGTTCCAACTAGCCTACCTGGACTGATGGGGTTGGGGGAGGGTTTTTAAATGTTTTTAATTGGCATATTTATGAGACCTTGGTTTAATTGCTTTTTAATATTTGTATATTTGTATTGGATTGTTTTTAGTTTGTAAGCCACCCTGAGTCCTTCAGGAGATAGGGCGGCATATAAGTCTCATAAATAAATAAATAAATAGATAGATAGATAGATAGATAGATAGATAGATAGATAGATAGATAGATAGATAGATAGATAAATTTTCAGTGTTTTTGGCAGCAGTACAAGAGGTTTACTATTGTCCCCTTCAAGGAAGTTTTTTTTTCCTGATTTCTCAACCCTAGCTTATAAACCTATGATTTTCTAATGGTTTCTCATCCAAAATTTAAGTAGATCCTATCTTACATAGCATTCTGGTAATAAGCTAGTTTTGGCTTAAATGCTACTACATATGCTCTATAATATATATTCTATAAGAATAGGTTATATTGTAACAAAACAAACATTGTAATGACTGCAAAAAAGACTATTAAGGTGTTCATATATTAAAAAGCACTCCTTCCAAAGCTATTGTAACTTTGAACAGTAATTAAGCAAGGACTACAAGATAGCACTTTTTACACAGAAATTGGAGACATACAATTCTCAACGTGCAAATAATTTCCATATATGGAATTATGGGTGAAAAAGTTTGGTGAATACCAACTTCATAGAAGTATAAAACAGCTGGACATAATCCTATCTTCAGGGGTGGGATTCTACCAGTTTGCACCTATTTCAAGGTATTAGTGACAACATATAAAGTCCTACATGGCTTGGGTCCGGGGTACTTGCGGGAACGTCTCCTGCTGGTATCACATTCCGATTGCCTTGTACGCTCCCACAGGCAGGGCCTGCTTGGGGTACCGTCGGCCAGACATTGTTGGCTGGTGGTGCCCAGGGGTAGGGCCTTCTCTGTGGGAGCACCCACCCTGTGGAACCAGCTCCCCTTGGGCCTTTGCTTGGCCCCTGATCTCTGCTCCTTCCGCCGGGACCTGAAGACCTGGCTATTTCAGCAGGCCGGCCTGGACTGAACCAAGGGGGGGGGATCTTTTTAAAAATAATTTTAATTGGTTTTAATGTATTATTGGGCTTGTACTGTTTAATTATTTTTTAAGTAAATTATTGTATTGTGTTTTATATTGTGAGCTGCCCTGAGTCCTTAGGGAGAGAGGGCGGCATACAAGTCTAATAAATTATTATTATTATTATTATTATTATTATTATTATTATTATTTTCTAGAACTGGTTGTTAACATTCTAAGCAGTTCAGAGAACCGGTTGTTAGAAGAAATTACTGGCCTAATCCTGTAACGAAGGCAGGAAGGAAACATTCTGGTGTTGCTTACAGAAACTGCCTCTCCATTAACCCTTATTACATTCTTGGCAGGACTAGACTTCCTGTCTCAGGAACGTCTCTGGAGTTTTTTCCCCTCCTTTGCTGGAACTTTGCTTGTGTGGAGTGACCATTCAAAGTTTCAGTGGCACTGAAAAAGTGACTTATGTCTGTTTTTCACACTTACGACTGTTGCAGCATCCCCACAGTCACAAGAGGCCAGGCGAGGAGATGCATGCCTCGATGTGAGTGATGTTGAGTTGGCCACACCCAGCCAGTCACATGACCACCCAGCCATGCCCACCCAGCCAGTCATTAGGACAGAGACCTCCTTGCTAAAAAATTTGAAGCCCACCCCTGGATAGCAAGGGTCGTCTTGTTATCTTGTTGGTCTCTTTTTTAATGGCTTTTCCACTGTTTCTTAACTTCACATCATCTGTATGGTACCTAAACCAGAGGTTCATTGATACAACTTACAGTTCAATCTTCCTTCTCCTTGAGTTTCTGAACTCAACATTTGAATCTCTACGTTTTCTGAAAGTGCAGTTGCATTTTCTAGAACTCATTCCAGTGTTACAGGTGTTCTTCTCAGCTGTGTATGTCTGAAAAAGTTATTGGATGAGTCTAATTATATTTTGATATAGTACGGAGGAAGCACCTCTATCACAGAATCATAGGACAGGAAGAGATCATTTAGGCCACAAAGTCCAAGTTACTATTCAATGCAGGAGTGCAGATTAAAGCATCAACTGCTTGGAAATTTTCCCCATCATTCAAACAGAATGTGCCTTTCTATAACCCAAAAATTTAGAATCCTGCTTTTGGATGATACTGAATATGTCTGTCTGAAATTCTTTCAGTAGCTGAGAACCAGAGTCACATTCCCCCTTAACCTCTTCTCAGGAATAAATGTACTAAATTTCAGGACTTCAAGTGCAGATCCCTTGTGAGGTTAGATATGCTTAAAATGGTTTGCGTTAATTATCTCCCTATCACTATACCACATTAACTCTACCTATACATCCTTAGATGAAAATAAGCTGTTTGAACTGAGTTTGTGCAAGACCAGATTGCAACTATCCTTTCTGTGTTCAGCTTTTACATTCATGCTCAGTGTGGGTTTTTTCTTTTCTTTTCATGTTTATTCCAGCATCACGTGGGATTATTTTCCCTGCAGTACTAAATACCTTCCCTTACAATCAGCTCTGTGCATCTGGAACCAGCAGCCATTCCCGTTTCTGGCAGAGCTGAGCTAGAATGGCTGACACCTCTGGTATAGGTCAGAAACAGACAAGTCTTTTTCCCCTCAGTGATTCATAATTCAAGGAATGAGGCAGAAGAAGCTTCCAACAGCAATATGGAGACATTCCCTTTCTGTGAAGTGGAACTTCAGAGATCTGAGATAGAAAGGGGGCTTATTTGTTTTTTAATCATACATTGATTAGAATTACTGCTGAAATATTTTAATTGTTCTTTTCCATCTCCGGCAAACCCGGAATGTCGGAAAAGTAACGATTGCATTCAGCGTATGCGTCACGGTTTTTCAACAGGAATTCAAGGATAAAAGGAGGCTGTATTACTTCCTCTGAGCCTGTCAGAGATCGCTTTTTTCCCCTCTGTTGAGGCAGGAATAAACGTGCGCCGCAGAGGCTTCCAAGCGCCTGCGCCAAACTGCTGCCGAACGCTGGAGCAACTTACGGAATGAAAAGCTCCGCCCAGGGCGATGTCCTAATATGGAAAGTAACCCCCCCTCGGGTGACGTCATGGGCTCTCTGTGCTCTAAATGTGGGGCAGGTTTTTCTGCTGAATGACTGGCTGCCTGGCAGTCGGGAAAGACTGTTCAGGGAGCTTTGGACAGCTTCGTTGCAGAGGTCAACCAAGGGGAGGAAATGAGGGGCCTGCAAATTGAAGAGATGTGGCTGCGGGAATCTCGAATAAAGGCACCCCCGCGAAGGCTGTAAAGGGGGAAAATTCACATTCCCTGACAATAGGAGGAAGCTGGCAGATTGAGCTGTAGTGGGAAATCTTCCCACAGGAATTCTTCTATTTTTAAATCTCACTTCTTACTACGCTTTACTATGACTGCATCAAGCCAGCTAGGAAGGCTGGCTTGATGCATTTAAGGCTACAGTTGCCCCAGCTTAAACAAAGTCTTTAAAAGCAAGAGGATATCTAAGGAGACCAGGAGATTAAAAGGCACTGGTTTATAAACTGGATTCTTTCCATCACCAAGAGGAATATTAAATGCAAAAGGCTCAGGATTTATTTTTTAAAAGACGTTCTATTTTATTTTGATAGATTTAAATTACGATTAGCTTCATATGGAGAGACTTGTTCATAAAGACTCCTATTTTTACTGACATTGATTTGCGTCTACCTCTTTTCCACCAATAAATACATGTAAAGAAGAAATAGATAGTATATTTGTCAAGAATCCAGAAGCAATAAATATTAGTTTAGTGTTAAGTGCTTTCATAGATCAACATCTACATCAGCTGCAGAAAGCTTATGTTGTAGGCTAAAGTGGAGTCACAACTATATTGAGTAATAAGTGCCTTTATAATTTATAGGATTTGCTTCCTGGTGTATTTAGGATCATAATCCTTTACTTGGGAATAATACGCTGGATTCAGTAGAATTATTTTTGAGTAGATTTGTGGAAGATTGTGCTGTAAGTCTTTAATGTATTATAAGAGTTTTAAGACTACAGCATGGGTGTCAAACTCACATCGTTACAGTGGCGTCATGATATATCGGACTTCTCTCTTGCTAAACTGGGCGTGGCCAGTGTGTGACGGATCTGGCCCGTGGGCCGGGAGTTTGACAGCCCTGCTCTACAGTATACTGAGCCACAAATTAGCCAAGTACATATTAGCCTGCCTTCTTGTATGAACCCAGACTGTATATAATTAGTGTATGAGTCAGTGTGTTTCAAATCCAGAAAAGTGGATTTATTAACATTGAGTAAAGCTGTCTTGCAAACACCATCATGTTTTTGTTGCAACAGGATTGGCAAGGTGTTACCTTTCTAATAACGTTGATTTTTTTAAAAAGATATAGATGCTATAATATTTTGATAGTTTTTAGTAAAGAATGAACAGAAGATCTCTGAAGTAGGAACACAGTGAAAGACAAAAGTAAGATTACTCCCCAGCATTAAACTTGTGCTGTTATTGCCTCCAACCTCTTGACCTTGATAAGACCTGCTATCCTCCTGAGTTGGAAGACCAATCATATTGCCATACAGTACTTCCAAACCTCAAACATATTTGTTACATGAATGGATGCATTTATAAATCCTTTTCCCCACACAACTTAAGCCATATCTTTCAATATTTTAAATGCTGTATTACTAAGGTAAATAAAATTTGGAATATTTTATAAGATATTTTTGTAGCACAGGCTTTGTAATGCTCACTTGATTTATCTTTACTTTAGCTTCAAAAGAGATGTGAGCCCAGTCCTTGTTCGGGAATTCGTACTTCCCCTCCTGGATGCTTTCAAACAGCATATTCTGGCAAGCAGGGCACACTTCACCAAGTCCCAGCCGCAGTTGGTCCCACAGTGACCCACAAAAGGGGGGTAACCGCTCAACATGATGTACAGAATGACTCCCAAGCTCCATAAATCGCAGCGCTTGTTGTAGATGGACGCTTCTTCACTGAAAGCCTCCACCACTTCTGGAGCCATATATTTTGCTGAACCGCATGGAGTGAGAAGCTCTGGGGTGGATATGGGAGAACAATCACCATTCAGCTTGATCCTACTTCCTAAATCGAAATCACAGATTTTCACTGAGGACACCTGATTTGAACTCTCACAGAGAATATTTTCTGGTTTTAAATCTCTATGCTTTAATTTTCCCAAGGGGACAATTAAGAGAATACCTGAAATATGTTTTACTCATTCAAACTACACATCATGTTAGCTACTGTCTTGACATAAAATATTGATATTATGATAACCTACATATCCACTGTGTATGTGTTCTTCAAAAATCACATTGTTGGGAGACTGCAGTCCACGGCTTTTTTCAAGTGACCCCCAGCTCCCCTGGAAAAGGAAAAAAAGAAATATCTGACATGACAGAACATCTTGAGAATTTTAAAATAGGGTAGCAAGAAACACCTTATGCACAGGACATTTATGTTACTTTTATTACTAGCACCAGTCTATTTCAAACAGTTCTGAGTATAGCAAAATAAGGATTAAAACAGAACAAACAGGAAGTGATATAAAGTACAATGGCAATATCAAATGGTCAGATCTCAACACTTCAAATGCTCTATCCTGGAGGGGCGCATTTGACATAAGATGACTTTTTTGGTACAATATGCATTTTTTGGTCTGGGTTTTGTAGAGTGGGGGTATGGTTGGCCCAAGGAAGAAGGGTTTTTAAAGACATTTTGTTTTGTATGTATGTGCATGTGCTTAGAAATGTTTGCCTGCATGATTCCTTGACTATCTCCAGCTTGTTTTCTGTGAAACATTATTGTATTAAAGAAGAAATATGAAAAAGGGTTGGGAAAACTTTGGATTTCTGGATTCATATTATTCAGGAATGTCAGTATATCCCTTGGCATGAGACACATTTATTATTTTTGTTTTTATTTTATAATATTTTATTAAAAACTAAATAAATGAAGAGTTGACCTGATTCAATTAAAGCACTGTTCTTAAGATTCATATCTATGTACCAGAATACCTTCGGATCTTACATTTAACCTAGAAATAGTTTTAAAAATTAAAATGGTGGTTTGCTGCAGCCAGCTATTTTGTCTGGAAGTATCCTCCTTGCCTAGAAAACAAAAGTCAAAGGTAAGCTGAGTTTATGAGTAGCATCTTGGGAGGATGGAAGGAACTGCAAGGAACAAACTTACCAGTTAGAAAAAAAGGATAATTGAAGAAGCACTTCATCAGTCCATTTTTTGACAATGCCTATAATATGCTCTCAAAAATTAAAAACATACCTAATGATAAAGGTTGGGGACCCCTGTTCTACTTTCATATACTGCAATATTTCCATCAGTGGGGTGTACATGCATGTGTGTATGTATGTGCACATCCGCACACAGACATAAAAGATATTGTGCTCAAAATCTAAAAACTGAAATGGCAGTTTCAAATTTTTCAGCAGTTTTGTTTTAGAATTGGTATAAAACGTGAAGTCAGAAATATAAACTAAACTTTATGTTATGAAACTATGTTGCTTCAAAATTAGGGGAAGTTTGAATTCATGTGGATATTTATGAATTGTATATGCTTTATTTTGTAAACAAGCCATGCACCATCTTGTTGCCAAAATGGGAAAACCATTTTTTAAGGCAACTTGATGATGTAGGCTGGCCAAGGAAAAAGGAGCAAGAGAAAACAAAATGAAGCAAAAGGGAGCTGAGACAATATCTACAATTGATCGAGGCATTCAGGAAGTGGAAGAACCTTATTCAAGTGGGATTGAATTGGCAATCAGAGTTAAACATTTCAAAAACTTGCAGCCATAATGCTTAGACATTAAAAATTGGGTTCAAAGGGACTTAAAAAGGGACAGAAACATAACTAAACGTCTACCTAATGGGGAAATCTCTGCTTATACAGAGACAACTGGAAGATAAAGGAGATGCAAATAATACATCTCCTGAATCTGTGTAGAAAAGGGATGATACAAGTCTCAACAGGATCTTTCATCACTAGGTCCAGGCACAATGCTTGAGCAGACAAAGAGAGACTCTGGCTTGTTTTGTAGAAAGCCAAGCTTTGTACAAAGCCATGCTTTGTAGAAACTGAACAGAGATGGAAGAAGAAAGAACCTCTTGGGGTAATGGGTTTTCTTACTTTTTATCAGAATCATCTTCTCATAAACTCTTTAGTCCTACCTGCATTTCATAGTGATGCTGTATTTCCTGTATTGGAAAAATTTTGGAAGATCCTTTAAAGTAGGTCTGCATGATTTTGCACCTCAATTTACACGGACTTAACAGGATTTGACTATTTTATCCTTCCTGGCAGAATTCCTACTGGATTTAACTTTAAAACAATTTGTTTTCTTTTGTTTCAATTAATGAGCATCCTTCCATAGGTGAATGCTCTCTCTTGTCTGCTTATTAATGAAGCCTGAGCTCAGTTCTCTTCTTTCAAATATTCATAAGTCTCTGGGTGTTCATCTGGAGGGCTATCATTTCCCTTGATCTGGGTTTCCAAATACACAGATTTATATGTTAGTGTTACTAATGCACTATAATAATAATCTCTTAGTACCTGAAAATATTAAGGGTAAAGAGTAGTAGGATACTGTTTGTTTGTTGGCTAATGAGGCTTTAGTGAGCATTTGCTGCGGTGAATTTATCCTTGAGACAAGGTGGTGTATCCTCTCCTTAAGAAGTCATCTCTGGTCCTAATGATGTTGAACAAATGTTGTGTCTCAATCTCCTTTCTTAGAAAAGATTATGAGAAGAAGGTTATATTGCAACTTCAGAGAGCCCTAGAGATCATGGATAATCTAGACCCTTCCAATTTGAATGTCAGGTCTGGGAATTAGATCAGATAACAGATAATCAGAGTTGGAAGGGACCTTATAGGTCATCTAGTCCAACCCCCCCGTCTAAGCGGGAGACCCTACACCATTTCTGACAAATGGCACTCCAATCTCTTCTTGAAGGTCTCAAGTGATGGTGCTCCCACAACTTCCGAGGGCAAGCTGTTCCATTGGTAGATTGTTCTCACTGTCAGAAAGTTTCTCCTTATTTCCAGGTTAAACAACTCAAGAATCTTGGGAAACTCTGAAAAGTATGATCATAGAAGCCCAGACCAGAAAAAGAAAAACAAGAAATCCAAGAAGAACCAGCATGGCTGCACAAAGATCTCTCTAGCAAACTGAAAGATCAAAATGGCATTGATTACACATGTGGATAAACTCTGGCAAACATGGGATGTATGTGATGTGTCCATACTAGCTCTCCTTGGTCTCAGTGGTTTCGAATACTGTTGATTGAAATACTGGGCCAACTCAGGGAATTAGAACACACAGTGTTCTAGTCCTTACCCCAGACACAGTTCCATTCATATTGATACAGTAGGTGTGGATAAATCTGGCCCAAGATCTCTTCTCTCTTCCCTCAGGGCTTTTTTCTTTTCCTGTTCCTGTTTAATATCTATATGAAGCCTATAAGATCATCTGCCAGCACAGAGTTAAGCATCATCAGTACACTGGTAATATTCAATTATACACATTTATCCCAAGCCATTCAAGAGAAAATCTCTAAGTGCCAGGATGTTATGAGGGTATGAATGGGGATGAACTTGCCTCTGGATCCAGGGATTTTCTGTCCTTAGTTCTCAGCTGGATTGCAATGATCCAGAGAGAATTAGTATGAAATTTGAGGGTTTTCCCAGGCTTGCAGGTCCTATTCAACGAGCAGAGAGTAACCAGGATCATAAATTTTCATAAATTCATCTTGTGTGCCAATTAAGCCCTTTCCTGTACAGGGACGCACCACTTTCAGTCACTCATGGATTGGTCACCTCCCAAATAAATTATTGCAGTGCACTCTGCATAGGACTGTCCTTGAAGGCCACATGGGAACTGCAAATGGTCCTCAATATAGCATCACAGCCAGATAAAGGTACATCTTTGTAACACCACTGTTCTGTGGGACATACTGGCTCCCAGTTGCTATTTCAGATGTTGGTAATAACTTTTAAAGCCCTTTATCCAATGGGGTTTTTGTTGTTCTTGTTGTTAAGGGTTTTGCTAAGGAAAAGCAGTGCAGTCATTGTGGGAATAAGCTAAAACCAGTCCTTCTGATCAATTTGAAAAGGGAATGGAAAACTGGTGACTTGCAGATATGGAATGATGGAGAGACCAAAACCTGGAAGTGGGATGAGGAAGGCATTCCAATTTATAAGAAACTATAAACTTCAATTGCAAGACTGCCTTTAGATTTACATATTTATTTCACACCTTAATGGAGCTGGATTTTAATATGTTCTGTTTTCCAACAGAGATTATGGGCTTTTCCCATTTGTACATAAGAATGGTACAATGACGGTGTATGCCCTGGTAACATCTTTTTCTCCCATGTATGATGCCTTCATCTCAGCCCCAGTCCATAAAGGCAATGGGCTTTTGCCATTTTTAGATAAACCAATATAATAATACAACTTTGCCTATAAGCTAATACATGATAGTTAGACCATATGTAAAATCTTTGCTTCCCATGACTGTGCAGCATATGTAAACAGTTACATGTCCTAGCATTCCATCAGAGGCAAAATGAGGAGGGCAGAAGTGGATGATATCAGACAAATGTTTCTTGCTTATTTCAGGCTGTGCATGCTCCCTCAGCTTTGTCTGTTTTCTCCCCAAAGGGCTGGTTGTAACAGTATTGTGCTGGAGGTCTAGCAGAACCTCACAATATCAAAGGTAGGCTTCTACAGTACAACCAATTGCTTTCTGATCACATGCCTCATACACAAAACCAGACAGCACCATTTGGCAGAGAGTCGGAATAGAATGCAGTAGAGGCAGGATAGGGACTAGCAATAGAAGCTGCAGATTTATCACCAAAATGGGTTCTGCTGACTTATGGAAGGTACATAGCACTTTAACTCAGCAGAGGGAAAAGCCCCAAGATTTATGATGTTTATGATGACATCAAGCAAGGGCCACTTAGAGAATGACACAAGTACTGCATGAATAAGTTTGGGTGAAAATAGTAGTGGTGTGGTAGTGCCCTGTGTTCCTGTACTTAGACCATTATAACTGTAGTTTATCTTGTAACAAATACAATTAGATTTGAAAATTAATTCTTTTTTTAAATCTACATTGCTTAACCAGCAGTGCCTCATTCAAGAGTTTTCTTCTCTGGTAGGTGGACTTTTTTATTTCTTTGGATTGCTTTGGCACAGAGTAGGAAAATTGGGCAAACTCAATATATGCATAATAAACCTAAAAAAAAGAAAACAATCACCAAACTAGGTCTCCATCTCCTTTCATTTCTGCAGAGTTCAGTTCTCTGGATGTGATTTTAGATTCAATAGGCTGTACTGAATTGCTAAGTCTCTCTAAGGAAGGACTGGCTTCTAATTTACCACATTTAGTAACTAAGCATTTGACAACCTTGCCAACATTATCAAGTTCTCAACCCAAAACTGAACATAAAGGCTGCTAAATACCTGTAGGGCATTTCTCTTATCTGCAGACCACTCTCTGAATCTCAAAATGCATAGGAAAAGAGAGGGCAAACATCACATAGCTTTATAAAATGCCTCCTGAAACAGATTTTGACACCATTTGTAATCATTTGAAGTTGCAAAGCAGAATTAATGATGTGGTGACTGAGATGATCATCTGGAGAGCCTGAAGAAAACTAAATAAACAGATGGGTTTCCTAGTTTTGTAAATGTAATGAAAGGTGCTTTGTAAACTTCTTTGTAATACAGAAGTTGTAATTTCCAAGTCCTGAAACTCCACCCCCATCCATTTAGGATTGGCTCACCAGGGATATTTGTATACATAACATGGGCAGTAATAAATGAGAAGAATGTATTGAGACCAAAAACCTGTAAGACTGGAAACTTCCATCTGAGGTAGCCTACTATATCCAGTATCTATTTGCATCTAGAAGGAAAAACCTGTAAGGACATTACATTTTTTTAAAACGGGTCTTTGGCACATAGCTCATAACTGTTGGGTCAGGAATATTGGTTAATTATTGGTAGGTTCAAAAATTGTATCTTTTAGAAACTTATTATAAGCAAATTAATTCTTTCAGCCTAACATACCTCAGAAGATTGTGGCGTAGCTAAAATATGATAATTGTAGTGTATGCACACCTAAGTAGAGCTAGTACAACAGGAAGAATCTAAACAAAGCCAGCAAATGGAACCATTCTCTGTGACTCCATATTGTACCATCAAAGGAAATACGGGGAAAGGATGGGACAATAAAACCTGCCTTTTACATAACCTGTCTTTTACACACCTTTGCTGTCTGTAATTGGTCAGCAGGGCAAGAGATCAAAATAGTTTCACTAGAAGTCAGAAATAGTTCTTGTTTTATGTAAGATTAAAATGAATATATGGTTTGTACAGGAGTTTAGATGAACCACATCATGACTCTTGTTGCCACTTAAAAACAACTATTAGGGAATAGTTGGAATGTGTACAAAATTTTATTGTCATGGCCTAGGGATTTGCACAATGTATTAATAATGTCACTGCTAAGAATGTATTTATTTAAATTATACGTAGGTAAAATTTCCACATTTCAATCCCATCAAAATTGTAGTCGGGGCAAGCCCTGCTTAGGGTTTCTTTGTTTTTGAAATCAGCCAAGGCTGTGATCTGAATATAACTTACCATTAGATTTTTCTTTCTTTAAGGGTCAGACATTCTGTATACAGATTCTGTTACAATGGTTCTTTTGTCAGCTGAAAAGCAGGAATGAAAATGTTAATGTTGCAGGTTTTTGTTTTGTATCTTACTGAATATCTTAACTGCTCTAGGTATCTTGCAATATTATTGACATGCTACCATTATCATGTACCGTATTATTGAAGAATTTTGTCTTTATTATCAGGTGATAATAAGTTTTACTATAAATGGTAAACATATGTAAATTGCAGTTATGAATCCACCGAAAACTAATATGGCTTGATGCTGTTTATTTCCCTTAACTGGTTTTAGCAAATAAGCACAAAAATATAAGATTTCTACACATAAAGGGCGGCTAATGCTGAACCCTATTACAAAATTTAATCAACTGGGAGGAAAGATAGGCAAAAGAAGATTCAATTCTTCCTGTCCAATTCCAAAGTAACAGGTTTTCATGAGCATAATTGTTGCTACGCAAATCTGCACAGATGCACAAAAAACAAAACCATCACACTATTTATTCCCTTTTGGGTTAAGCAAGTAGTGCAGAATACATAGAAAGAGTTCTGCACCAAAGAAGCGAAAGGCCTGAGAAAGGAAAAGGAAATGTATCTAGACATTCCTTTTTACTGTCATACCTTGCAAACCTTACAAATTATCCATTGCTTCCACCACATCCATATGCCATTCCATATAGTCCTCCCAGATGTTTAATATAATCAGTCACCTCAAATCATGTAGGTTCAGGAGGCCCTGTCTATCCTACGCATTGTTCACATAAGCTACCTTTTAGGAGAGGGAGATTGGAATTAGAAGATTTTAAATAGGAATATGAGAGTTTTTGCGATCGTGGTGGCTGTTATGGAGCTGTTCATAAAACAAAAAAATATCTATAATGGTATTTTTTTAATCTTTGTTTCCCCAGGATCTCTTCATTTCAAGATCTTTTCCTAACTCCCAACCTTCTTTCATATATTTAGTATTTTACAATTTTATCTTATATGATCAAACTATCACAAAGTATTTCTTTTCTATAGTCACACAATTTCTATTCAACTCACATTCATTTAGCAACCATTAATTCCTGTCCCCCTTCTTTTACTACACATCCCTCCCTGGGGGGAGGGATGGTTTTTTAATGTATATTATTGTCGTGTTTTATATTTGGGCTTGTTTGGTTTAATGTTTTTTTAAAATATTTATTGTTCTGTGTTTTTAGTTGTGAGCTGCCCCGAGTCTTCGGAGATGGGGCGGCATACAAGTTCAAATAAATAAAATAAATAAATATTCTGTAAGCACCTATTTTCCACTACATTCAATTTTTGTTTTTCCTGACATACCCAAGACTCACTTCTATATGATAAATTGCACAAAAATATGTTCTTATGTGTAGCCATTTTTGCTTGACAAATATCCATTCCTTGCAAAAGACATTTTACTCACTACCTTAAAGTATCAGTGGTGCGTTAACATTTCTCCATCCGTTTTCCAGCCCTAGTATATTTTCTTTGAAGGTACAGTATACAGATTTTTCTGTTTGTTCTAGTTTCTCAGCATTTATAACATGCAAATACTCGTTCCATTTTTTTCTTTCAAACAGAAAAACAGTGCTCTTTGATATATTAATTTTGAGATTCATTCTCCTCATCACATCAAACAATCTACGTAATATTTGCTGAAAAATCATTTGGATTCTCAGCCAACAACATAGCAACATCGGTATACAAAAGAACACACACATTTCAAGATACCACAAATGTTCCTTATCCATAATCCTTATAATATATCCATAAACAATTAAATGGGTATCACCCATTTATTGTATGCATATATCATAAATGGTTCTTATCACATTCAGCAACCAATCTTCATACATAACATACATTCATATGTTTCTTAGTGACTTGTTAAAGAGCAAAAATCTGGTTGGCACAGCCCCTGCCTGATAGAAGGCCACACAGCAGTTCCAAAATTTTGATCATTTGATCAGAATTTTGCCAAACACCTTCCCAGGCATGCTTAATAAACTAGTCCTCCTGAATGTTTATGGAGATTCTCAGTCATCCAGGTCATGGTTGTCCCAATAGTGCTTTTTCAAGAGGCAGCTGGACTTTTTGGTTCTTCTTTGAAGACATTTCACTTGTCATCCAAGAAGAAGCTGAAGAAGCTTCTTGGATAAGAAGCAAAACCTCTTCAAAGAAAAACCAGAAAGTCCAGTTGCCTCTTGAAAAAGCACCTTTGGGATAGTATTCCTGAAGATTTACTCTTTTGTTTCTACTATTTTTCTATTTGTGTTAGGAAATAGTAACAGCATTCTTCCCATTGTCAGGTATGGATATGGTCTTTGCACCTTTGTTAAATGCTCACTCCATAAGCAAACCACATCCTATTTTAATGTTTATCTGGTTACATCATCTCTCATTAACTTGTAACCTTGCTAGTATAGCACTTATCAGTTCCTTTCTTCTTTTTGAGGTGGTGGATGTGGGGAGGGACTTTTAACATTTATACCATTCATTTCAGTTCCACTTCAACATTGTTTCTATATCAGTCTCGAAAATTCTCCTTCCATCATGCTCTCCCTTTGGTTTCATCCCATATTATTTCTTCACTTTTATTTTAATGCTGATCACTTTGGAAACTTCATCAGAAGGCAATATTTGTAGCTGACTTGAATTGTGGGGTCCTTGGTGCTCTTTTGAGCTTGGTTGTTCATCACAACCAAGTTCAAACATTTCATTACTAAACTAGGTAACATCCTCAGTGCTGCATTTACTCCAAACTTTAAAAGTTCCTTGCTTAGCCATCTTCATCCACATCCAAAACCATTTTCTATTTCCATCAAAATTGTTCTGTATTTTATCAGCTTCATTTTATCTTAACTATTCCATGTTCTTTTTTTTAACATTCTTTGTCTCTATCCTTTCTTCTCTATACCTCTTACACATAGATTCTTCTCATCCATATTTTCTCTTGTGACACTTTTTCTTCTATAGCCTCTGTCATGTCTTCATCCATCAATTATTCTTTTTCATATTTCTATCAGCAGAAATGTTGATAGAACAGCAACACTATCATATATGATTGTGGCTCACTCCAACATAATTCCCCCCTTCTTTTCCAAGCAATTCTGCATCTTTTTCCCTTGTTGGAAGAAATATCCTTCTGGGTTCAGTTCCAAGTGGGGAAAAAGACACTGGAAACATGGAGGCTGTTTGGAAGGTTTAATATCAGAACCACATGGCATGGAGCTCCAGAGTGAAAGGGAAGGATGATCACATGCTTCAGGGTGAGAAGAGATCAAGAAAAAGGACTGAGGTGCTGAGAGTGCCTGGGTTTTATACCATCTGTTGGGCTTTGAATTGGAGCTTGTATTCTAATTGGTTGTCAGACTCCCATGAGGGACAACTCTGTAGGCTGTCCTGAGTTCCAGGCTTGGTCTAGCTTTGCTGGATGATTTATGCCCTTAAAAGGGCTTTTGGCAATTGCTATAGCTTTACCTGGAGATCTTTCTCATGTAAAGTATTCTGGCCCAGGCCTTAATGGCCCACCCATTAACAAAGGTGGGGGTGAGATTAACAAAGGTGGGGGGAGATTAACAAAGGTGGGGGTGAGCTTTTACTTCTGAGGTGAGTTTCTGTTTCTGAATTTCTACTCTTTTTAGAGGAAATATTCTGCCTTTTTAATATTTCCTAGGCTATTTCAATTTTCTAGGAGAGGGGTGGGTGCTAACTTCCTACAATCCCTCTTTTTTTCAAAACACAGAGTTTTGACAAAAGATTAAAAGGTGATCAGATCAGGGAGACTTGATGGGTGCTTTTTAATTTTTCTGATGCAAAGAGAAAGGCATTGAAAAAAAAAAGAGGCAACAGGAAAGGATTCCTTCAGTGGCTCCCAAAAGCTTTCAACCATGAAGGTCTAGCAGCCTGGGAAAACTTCTGATTTTTTTTTTTTTGCTGTATCCAATTTTTCATGCCAATTAATTTTCAGATGTTTTGATGTACTTTTTGTGAGTTTACAGTCAGGTTGTAAGCACAAGCCTCTACATTCTTCACAACCTTTAAATTACAGGCTGCCCATTTCCAAGGTTATGGTTACTACCTGCCTAGCTCTTAGCTTTCAGGATTTGTGAGGCCAAATTGAGGTTAGACAGTGTGCAATCCAGACTATTTAGTATTTTTAAAGTTACACACAATGAGCCCTGGGACTTCTACTCATGAGACCACCAGTGCAACATATCCTGCTTTACTGGGCAACTGGGCAGCATCATTTGTGAGTCACAGTCAGGACTTGAGGTTTGGAGATCTCTTTTCTGCTATCTCTTCAGGAATTGCCTAAGGGAGATGTCCTCTCCCCCATGGAATTAGCAGGGCAATATGACTGCTTAGGCCTTAGTGCCTCAGAGCAGCAAAACAAAAACAAAACAAAAAACACATTAAAATGAAACTAGGAGCAGCTTTGTGTGGATGTAGGTGAAAGGGATAACCTATCTAATTCTAAATGGCATGTCTCTGTGTATGTGCCTGTGTATGCAGCTAGTTTTACAATACAGATAATACAAACATGCTGGACAATTTTCCGTCCCACCAGACAGAAGTCCAAGGTGTTCAGAACTTGCTGGGCCAGCCACTCTCAAATACAATCCTTACATGAGTACATCAAACTGGTTACAATATAAACGATACAAGAAAGAAAACATTACAGTGGATTTCACATTACAATGAATTTTCAGTTACAATGAATTTCCACCCTCCCCCCATAATCTTTCTAACTATCTTCTGGGGATTGAAAAGAGTCTTTTAGTCTTTTACTGGTCCATCTCAGGACCCTTTCCTTCATGTCTCTGGGTGGCATAGGCTTGGCCTGGTGGTATGGGTGGTCAATCAGGCTTGGGAAGGTCTGCCCCACTCTGGTTTGCTGTAATGACTTTCAGTGGAGGCTGGATCCAAACCCAATTACTTGCTCCAATGGATGGAATGTCTCTAGGGAGTAGCATCTGCTTCCACATGTTGCAGGGCTAAAAGACAAAGAACAAGGGTCCCTTCCCCACTTCGCTGGTAATTCTACCAGGAAAGGCATTGTAAAAGTATTAGAGATGGGGTGTGTGTGTGTGTGTAGATAGCTTGGAGGCATGGTTGGAGGAGAAAGAAAAATAACACATCAGTATTGTAGTTACTAAACAGATAAATCAATTTCAACAAAATGGAGACATAACAGATGAGAAAAGAAAAAAAAGGGATTCACATACTTCACAAAAAGGATGAACAGGTAAAATCATTTAAACACAGTAAATGCAAGAATGAAACTTTTTTTGTAAATGAACTTAGAACATTCGCTAATAACCTTGGATTTTTCTTAAAAGCACAGAGAGGAAAGAAAATTGACTCTATTCCTCATCCAGTCTAGTTGGCCAGACCAGACTGGGAGAAGACATTTTCTCTTAGTGTTTTTAATTCTTAACAATTTAAAATTAATATCTGAAGGGATCAGAGACACTTAACAGTTGCAACAGTTACCTCGAGGACACACAAAGACTTAGACACACACATATGTGCATGCACACACAAACAAGGACACAGAGAGGAAAACAAAACTCTGAGGTTTACACACACACATGGATCATTCCCACAATAAATCTCAGTTAAATTGGGGAAGGCATAAATCTTAAGGAACAAACCATGTGGTTGCATAGAAGACAAAGAGACACAGAAAGAAAGAAACAAACAAAAAATCCCATGTGATCCTGTTTTATATATTGCCCTTTTCTTTCATTTTTCTTTTCTTTTTCTAAGTGCCTTTATTTAGCACATTGGTCTTCCTGTATCCCTCAGCAAAGCCCATTCTCTACATATACATTTTGCCTTTTTCTTGCTCATACCAGATAGAGTCAGCATCTGCTGCTCATCCCAAGCCTCCAACAGCTCTCCCAGGGGGGTTCCAATCAGGACCCTCAAACTACCGCTTCCCATGTTTCCCCTTCCGATGTGGGGTTTCACCCTTTGGCTTAGTCGGGTCAGTCAGCAACCAGTTTCAGACACAAGAGATTCCAGAGCAAGAGAAAAAAAAGTGTCTGAGGGAGACTTTGGTTGTTGCACCTTGTGCAATGAAATCAAACACTGTCAAAAAGCAACAACAACAAAAAAAACTCTCTATTCCACAAAGTGTTTCACAAAGTATGCGCGCTCCCCTTTTAAAAACCCACAAGAGACTCTCTCTTTTCACCACGGTTTTCAGACTGGGGGAATGCTGCCTGTGCAGACTTCTTTCCTCTCCCCCCCAAAAAACAATCCGTGAGACTCTCTGCGCCCCGCAGATAAGTACTGGTACTCCATCTCTTCTCTTCAGGCCCATGTTTAGTGGATTTGGAAGAGCTCAAATCTGGGAAAACTTGCTTCTCTTCTGTAAGCAAGTACTGGTACTCCAATTTAGCATCCAAATTAATTTACCAATTGCCTAGAATTCGGGGCTTCGCTTTTACGATATGCACAGGGTTTTTCCCTCCCTTTTCCCCCCCTTTTTCCCCCTAGTCCTCAATCTAAAGCAATCATGATTTGCTCGGTCTTTTTTCCCTTTTGAACAGAGGGCTTCATGTCTGGTGACCTCCCCTTGCTTTCTCCTGCCTGTCGGTCACAGCCTGGTGGGGCTAGCAACAGGCGGAGGTGTGGCTGAAGATCGGCCCGGAAAGTGACACTCAGCTGTTCGTTCGGAAAAAAAAACCCGCATGCGCACACACACACTCTCTCACACTTGCTCCCTTCAATTCAGTAGATATATACTTTAGAATGGTACTCACCCGCTTTCGAGCAGCTGTCGAGCAAAAAAACTTGGAGACTCCCTTTATTACCCGCTTGCCCCAGGCAGGGTCCGTGGATGTTCTCTCCAGACAAAAGAAGGTCCATGCTGGCTGGGATTCGATCTCCGGGCCCTGTCCGGTGGCTGGGTTGGCTGGGAGTCCCTTCGTGGTCGCCAAGTATTGGATTTTGTGTGAAATCTCCTCCACTGGGTTCAAATTTCCTGCTGGGAAGCATTGCCGGTGTGGCGTAGAAATAGAAACAGAAACAGCTGCTGAAAGCAAGGTCTTCTTTATTTGTTGCAGGAAGGAATACACGCGGCGCGAGCGGCAGCAAGGACATGCGTTCCTGGGCAACTTGACTGTGAGTAACTGGAGGTTTTTATACCCTTTTTTCCCTTAGGAATTTGTGTTTCAATGTTTTTGTGTTTGTATTAACTTTTAATGGTTTGTTCCTTGTATGATTTTTGTGCTTAGTAGATTTATTCCTTATTTAGGCTCATTTGAAGGGCTGGCGGGGAGCGCTTTCTATGGCTTGATTGGATTTCTGATCCAATCTTCTTATCTGTCTTAAGTGTCTTTGGAAATTGGTATGGTGTTCTTGATCGATTTTGGGTGTTTCCCTGTTTGCTTCCCCTCGTAATCTTGATCAGTTGCTTTAGGCGTTTTGTATTCCTTTGTGTTATCCTATCTTGAAATCTTTCTATTTTTGTCTTTTCCCTTCTGGGCTGTTAGTTTCTCATTCTAAAGTGTTTGTGCTTACTCTGAGATAACTTCCTGATCTTAATAGTTCTTGACTGTGGTCTGTATTTTTCCTGGCTATTCCCAATGTATTTTATTTGGCTTTTCCTTATGATTTTATGTGTCTTCTTTATGTTCCCTTCCTACATTAGTAACTAAAAAAATATAGTAAAAACATGTTTCCCCCTTTTTTTTCTTAGTCCACAAGCAAATAGTGGGAATTACAGTAGCTCTATGTGACTGTGGGATGAATATCCATTTCAAAGCTGTTTCAGATATGATTCCAGAATTGAAATAATCTTCGTTGCTCTGATCAGTGAATTAAGCTGAGGCCTAAACAGGAAGCACACCTCTCTTTGGGATCCTATATAGTTCCTTAGCAGCATCCTGAATCACTGGTCATTTGATTTTTCCCCCTGCTTTTCCAGGTTGGGCTTGGAAGAGTGTTCCTAGATGTTGTCTTTGGTTTATTTTATTACTATTTTTTCCTAGACTAATATAACACCTCGAAAACAACTGACTTTGAGAGGCTTTCATTTTCAAATCAGTAATTGCATTAGAGAGCCAGTTTGGTTACTTGAGACAGTAGACTAGAAACCAGGAGACCATGACTTCTAGTCCCACCTTGGATATGAAGCCAGCTAGGTGACTTTGGACCACTCCCTCTCTCTCAGCTTTAATAAAAAAGCAAAAGCAAGCCATTCCCCCCTCCCCACCAAAAAAAAGTGCCAAGAAAACTACAGGGACTAATCCAGGCAGTTGCCAAAAGTCAAAATTGATTTGAGATTTTTTTTTAAATTGCATTAAATAAAATACAGCCATTATTTGTTATCCCCAGTCTGAAAAACAAAGAATGACTTAGTAACAATAATTGAGCTTCATTTGGGAATGTCATGGTAGTTAAGTATAATGGGATGCATGTATTTCTTATGGTGAGCAATCATGTGATTGCTTGGTTTTTGGCTTGTGTTGTGTAACCTCAATTCAATTGTGTCTTTTTCAGCAAATCATGACTAACTAAATCATACCTTAATACAATGTGAAAACCCAACCAATAGGGATAGAAACTTTAGCAGCAAGCAATAATTGTAAATATTCAGTCATAAATCTGTTTCATCAACCACTGTTCCTCAGTCTCTAAGTACAGTACTTTTTTAATGCACCAGGGTGCATTAAAGTCCAACAAGCAAGAGTAGCTATTTTTTTTAGAAATTATTATGTCAATTACTTGAATTATTTTCCATTCTAAAGATGTGAATGTTGATCAGATGGCCAATTCTGATATCAGAAATTTCCCCCCAAATTGTCAGAGATTAAGAGCCATAAAGTTGTTAAATTTAATTTAGTATTTCAACAATTCCTGCTTTCATTTGTATTACCATGCAACTTTAGAAAACAATGTTCAAATTGTAAACCATTTGTAATCCATACTCTAGAAGACTTTTTAGCTAGAACCTGGCTGAAGTAATCGAAGAGCTAGGCTATATGTTGTATTATAACTTTTACTATATCTACCGGTAGGTGTTATATGAAAATGTGTGGTTTCAGATAAAAGGACTAATCCAGATTGGGACTGTGATTTGTGGAAGATAGACGGTTAGCTCTTTTAATATAGTAGTACAGTCCTGATGAAGCTTCACCCCCCCTTCCACCCCTCCCAAAAGGTTTTCCTTGTTATGGAAGAGAAGCTGTTATGGCATCAGTCCATCTGCTCAGTTTGCTGAAGAGCTGGGGACAATAAAAGCATGAAATTGTGGCTAAATTGAAAAAAACATGGAAATTTGGCTTAAATCCAACCTAATACCAGAGAAAGAAAAGGTAATTTGCAAAGAATCTCCCTGCATATGTCACTTCCAAGGTAATATAAACTAATAAAGGGGGAAAATTAATTTACAAAGGATCAATCCCATGTGTTTATTTACGTAGCCAATGACTAAAGATGGAACCCTCTTTGAAGTAGGATCACCTTTGGGATTTCCTCTTCAGAAAAGCTACATTTTATTCTGGTAACACCTGGAAGAGATACGATTTATTTTTTCAGGCAATTAACATTTGCATGCTGTTTGAATTTGTGTTTTTAAAATTCCTTCTGTTGCTTTACAATATTTTATTTTTATTATACAACATGGGGCTGAAAATGTGGTGTATAAATTCTTTCAGGAGGAAGGAGAACACTATTACTAATGGTGACAGTGGTAAAGGAATTTTATTTCTTCCTTGCCACTATGGTTAATTAAGTGTCCTCTAGCAGATCTTTTTTTCTTATATACAGAGGCTTATCCAATCTGGTCAGGAGAATGACAAGGTAAGTCCCTTGGACACCTGCTGACAATGATTTTTGGTTGTTGTATAGATAAAATTGCTTGTGGGGATGTTGCACCAGAATTCAGGTCAGAATCAGTACCATTTTGTCACTTGGCTTCCATCTTGCCAGCTTGTGTTAGATGTTTTGGAGTTAGTGCAAGATGCAGATATGTACAGAATATTTTGGGAGGCAATTTGTTGCATATGCCTTCTTGCTTTTTATGTATCCTAGCTGGTTAAGTTAGATCATGGGTGTCAAACTCGCGTTGACAGGTTGTCGTCATGTGATGTATCACAATTCCCCCCCTTTCACTAAACTGGGGATGGGCATGGAAAATGCATTCTGCATCTGACCCGCGGGCTGCGAGTTTGACACCCCTGAGTTAGATAGAAAACCAGGACTATAAAGATAATAAATTACTGATAGTAAGAAAGTTTCTAAGTGTCTCTTGACATATCTTAGGTTAATAACTTGCTTTATTTAGATCTAATTTTCTTGACCAAGTTATTTAAGTTAAAGATGAAAAAAATCAATTCCATGTATTCTTGGATAAAATTCTGTTTTTAAAAACTTTTTCAATATAGTTTTTAGCCCATCTCCAGCAATAAACTGTCATGTTAGTCATAATGATCTGAGCCAGGGGTCGCCTGGCTTTTGGACCTCAGGGACCACCAAACTCATAATTTTAAATCCCGCGGACCACTAATATGATTTTGACTGACGGTGGCTTGCTGACGTTGGTGGGAAAGTCAGTCCCATATTCCAGAACTGCAGTAGTCACAGGACTGGCCCTTTGGTCATCCCGAAGCAGCTGCTTCTCCACCCAGATGCACTGGCCTGCCATGGACTGGAAGAGCTGCTCCGGGATGACCAAAGGGCCAGTCTTGTGACTACTGCAGTTCTGGAATATGGAACCAACTTTCCCACCAACATCAGCAAGCCACCCCGGGCAGATTTCCCTCCCCTGCTGTTGGTCTTACCTTCCAGTTCCAGCTCACGTGGCTCTACTCAAGGTAAAGTTTACACTCAGCTGAAGAGTGGGGGCCAGCAGGTGGGTAGGCCATGTGAGTGGCGTAGCCTTGTGTTCCCACGCAGCCTGGATTAAATGCTTTGGGGGGAGTGCTTTGGGGGGGACATTTATCTGTGGACCACCAAAATTTTCTTGCGAACCACCAGTGGTTCCCGGCCCACTGGTTGGTGACCACTGATCTGAGCCATAGAAGAAACTGGAGTGTGATAATACTATGAATATTCTGAAGCTCTACCAGATGAGAATATTAAAATAGTTGTTTTTAATACTTTCACCTGTTCCTTCATTTTGGACCAAACTGTTCAATTTTAGACTCTGAATTTTATTATAGACCTATAACATATTAATATGTGTTATTTCATGTATCTGGAAACATTATTATTCATTCTGCTGTTTTGGAGTCTTGGACATCTGCCCCAGTAGCAGTTTCAATCCTTTCCTAAGTGTGACTCCTAAAATTTAAATGAGCTAGATGATTTTTTAAAACTTATTTGAAAGTTTGAATTTGCTCCCAATAAATGCATACAATACAGGGTGTTGTAGCCAACATTGTTTTGAGCAAGCAGAACCATATACCATGCATTAACTCATTTGGGGAGTTGCAAGAAGTGCTATTTGTATTCAGTTTAGTTTCAAACAGATATAATAACTTGTAACTTATAAAAATTGTGATATTGTATTCTTAAGTCAATGTTTATTTTTTATATATTTTTAAATGGCACATTAATTTATTACCCCAGTCAGGATTATTTTTACTATCGCGTTTCTTCAATCGGTATAAAATTATGCATATAGTCCATATTTCTCAGTTGATAATAACTCCCTATTAGTAGAATATGGAACTTTGCAAATAATTGGACAAATAGATATAAACAAGGATGAATGCAGCAGCACATTTTATTCTACACAATCTTATTCATAAATGTGTTACAAGTCAATATCTACGGAAGGCTTAGTAGGAATCCAATTTATACTACAATAGAACTTTAAGGACTGTGCTGCATTTATCCCAATAATTTTCTGACAATTTCTTTGAGTATGCTTTTTATGAAAAACAACTGTCCAGGGTCACTAGGAGTTGGACAATATATAAATTTATCAAAAAAATCAATAAAGTAATTCTGAAATCCCTTTTCTCTCAGTACCATTTTTGCTATGGACACAACCTACATTTTATGACCATGCTGAGAATGATAGGATCTGCCACCAACCATCAGCCATTTGAGACTTTGTGGGAATACTGCCTCTTCTGAGATCACTGGGATCTTCCTTCTGTGACCATTTCATTTTCAGCTACAGGAGAGAGCAAACTCTTGGCTTCTGAAGAAATATCTGTATAATGTTTGACCAGTGCATTGGAGAGGATCAGTCAGGTGTTAACATGAGTTTGTTAGATAAATGGGGATAGGTATACCTGTTTTTAAATATGAGTTAACCACATTTTTGAAAGAATGGTAGATGTGGGTTTTAAAAAAACAAAGCTAACATGCTCTGATGAAAGCTCTAATCCTGCCTTTCAGAGAGTCTGGGAAATATAGTCAGATTACATCAGCCATTCATTGCTGGTTCTGTCCTAAATAAATGCATCTTAATTTTATTTTGTGCTCATTCTGCAAAAGAGGGGAGAGGGAGAGAGAGGGAGAGGGAGGGAGATATTTTGTGTGGCATACTTTTTCCTGTTTATATTACTTTGTGGATTGTATGTAGACATTTTCCCTAATCCTGGGCCACCTTGCATATTCTTTGGGTTCCTTCTAGGTCCTGCTGGTCACAGTCACTCATTGCCAGTACTGACATATTCTTGCATTACTTCTCAATCTGGAGTTTTGTTTGTCATATCAATTTCTGTTGTCCTCTTGTAATTGAAATCTCAATCCCTTGAAAAGAGCCTTGGTGGTGCAGGCTGTTAAATGCCCAGCACTTAATTCCAGCTGCCTGCAATTACTGCAGGCTCGAATCCCACCAGGCTCAAGGTTGACTCAGCCTTCCATCCTCTCCGGGTAGGTAAATTGAGGACCCAAGATTGTTGGGGGCAATAAGCTGACATTGTAAAAATGCCACTTAGTAATAAGCAGGCATATACAATGGAAGGAAGGCTATTGCTGAGCATTGCCCATTGTAAGCTGCCCCCTCCGAGAATATAAATATGAATTTAAAAAAAAATCCATCCCATCTGATCTATCACTTCTGAGTAATACTCTTCTCACTGATTCTTTGCAGAACCTTTACAGTTGAAATGCACAAAAGAGCACAAGTGAAAAGACCCAAGGCAGAATAGACGGGACTTATTTCCCTTCAGCCTGAATGACCAGTTGGAGCCCAACAGTATTCTGTGACTGGGACTTATCAGTTGGCCTAATTTTGAATACAGAGCTCTTCTGGAAGAGTAGTATACCCATGTCCAAAAATAGCCTGGCTGACACATCTGTAGTACATAGGAAGGACACAGGAGATAAAAGGGAGCATCTTGCTTGTGCAAATTGCCAGTTGATCAGCTAAGTTATTTTGGGACATGGCTTTGCAAAAGGAGATATTTCAGTTATATTAATGGTGAGAAATATTTCATTAATTCCACTTCTTGCAGCGGCTGATCAATTGGAGTCAAAGATCACAGATTGTTTTAGGATTCAGTGACATAAGTATGCCACTGTACCACATCTGAAACACATGGTTTTTCACAAATATCATCTCATGGAATGAACATATCATTATGGAAATCAGAAAACAAAACTGTTAGACCTAAACCAAGAAATGGAAGTGTTTCAAACTGTTAATATTATGTGGATTTGTCTTTTTTTAACTGCTTCTTCACAAAACTTTATTCTCTAAGTACTATTTCCCAGCTGCTGCATGGCAATATGTGCAAGGGTAATAAAAAGGCAGAACCATTCACACCACCAGAACCTGGAGCTGGTCTTGACTCCAATTTTACAAATCTCAATATGGCGGCCTTTAGAAAACAAGCAGAGCAATTGCCTTGCCTTCCTTATTCCTTACTGAACTGAGCCCAACTATCAATGTGGCCAATCATAGTTTAGGAAAGTCAAGCATATGTGATGTACAAATGACAACTGAGCATAGAGAATCAGTTAACAACTCAGTAATACTGAAAATATGTGAATAGCAAAAACAAATGGAATGCAGAGGGAATTGGTAAAATTAAAGAATTACTAGAGAAACAAAGTATCTAGTCAATAGACCGCATATAAATACATTATGACTGTAGGTAATGCGCTAAAATGTTCCTCTTTTAATTCTGTTCTATATTTCAAAGACTTTTCAAAAACAAAAATAGCCTGACACATTTATCTAGCATGTCTATCACAACCTTTTTAATGCCCCCTCCATTGATAACGATCGTTTTATCATTAATCTTTGATCTTTAACGGCTCATTCACTTGGGTTTATATTCGTGATCACCCCCTCACAAACTTGTACTGGGATACGAGGGGTCTCTTAAAATGGGACCACACGTAGAGTGCTGAAAGGGATTCAGCAGCGGGGAACACGAGAGGATGGTGTCGGAGGGGACTCCTCCCGGTCAGGCACTAACGGTAGTAGTAAGTGACCGTTGGCCTGACAGTTGGGGCTGCTCGCGGTCTGGCTGTTGGCCATCGAATCGGGCCGCGTGATTTTCCAACATCTGTACCGGCTCTCGCTAAGCGGAGGGAGAGGACGGCCAGGGAAATCCCTCTCTTCCTCTCTCACTTACTCACTCTGTGCCTGGGGCGCGCGCAGCATGTCTTTTGTGTTTGTACACACGGAGGCGGCCGCGGGAAACCTAGAGTGGGTGGGGAGGAGAGGGAGTGGGCGTGGTCTCGCCTTCCCTCCATTGTGCGCCATTGGCGGTCTCTGGGGGAGGAGGCGTTGCCTGGGCGGTCGAGGGGCGTAGCTAAGCAGCAGAGTCGGCCTTCGCGAGTCAGCCATCTTTCAATTGTGCTCTCATCCGCCGTCGCCCGCAGCAGCTTTCAGCACCTCCTCCTCCTTCCTTGCCTGCTCGGCAGCCGCGCTCAGCGTAAGCGGACGGGGGTAAGTCTTCAGTCTCCTTTACAGGACCCCCCCAGATCCCCGCTCGGCGGTGGACCCCTCCAAGCCGTCCCCTGGCTTCCGTGGCAAACTTCTGGGAGCGAGAACCGCTGTTGGGGAACCGGAGAGTCCCTTTATTTCCCCGCCTTCCCGAGTACGGCGGAGAAGCTCGGGCTGCTCCTTCCCTTTAGACCCCCCCGGCCCCACTTTGCTTGGCCGTTGCCCCCTTCTTTTGCCCTCGCCCTCCCCCAAACCTTCACTATCCTTCTCCCCACTCCCTCGCCGACTACCTCGCCCCATCGCCGCCCTAGATGGGAGTCGGGAAACGGCTGCAAAGGGAAGCCCGTTGCCAACCCCGGGAAACTCTCCTTGCCTGCCTTCCCCTCTTCCCCACAGTTGTTGCTCAGCTTCACCATCTTGTCTCTTTTCTCTGGTCACCGACCATATTTTCCCCCCCTATTGCCTAAAAAACCATTCGGAGAGGGAGAAATGTGCCTAGGAAAGCCTTCGCACCCGGGGAGATTTGGGGGGGGGTTGTCCAAACTTTTCCTCTCTCCCCTTAGCCTGCCGGATCTCACCTAGTTTGAAGCGTTTGCGGGCTTTGGAGAAGGTATTGTGATGCTGCTGTTTTATTTTATTTTTCACCCCCGTCTCTTTCTCTCCCTGCAAAGGGAGTAGTAGGGCTGCGTTTGGCGATTGTTTCCATTTTGTTGGGGCTGAGTTTGCCAGCGAGAGGCGCTTGGGAGCGAGGCAGCCGTAGGACTGGCACTTACATAGGCAGAGGCGGCAGCCCCCCCAAAAAAGTTCGCTCGTTGCTTTCTGGCTCCTAACCTCTGACTTGGCTTTTCCTTTTGTGGCAGAACTCTGGCTCGCGGGCGCCTTCCATTTGATTCCCTTCGCCCGCCCGCCCGCCCGAAAGGAGCGATGGCTTCTTTGCAGCAGCAGAAAGCTGTCAGCCCGGGCTTTCCCCTTCTTGTTGCCCCTGCTTTAATGCGGACGTTTGCCCTTTTTTCACTCCGTTCAAGCTATCCGTCGGTTGCACGTTCCCCGATGTCTTCTGCAATCGGGGACACTTTTTTCGTCCCCGCCAAGGTGAGGGGGGGGAATCGAGGTGTTGCTATTAGGTTGGAGGCACCTTCGCTGCATCGCTCTCCAATTTGGAGCGCTGGGCAAAGGGCTTTAGGCATCTGCTGAAATCTTAGGCGGGTAGATTTGCCGCTGAAATACAATTACAGCGCGAACTCCCACCGACATTTTATCATCCAATTTAGGACTTGTAGGGAAGGCTTTTTTTAAAAAACGTTGCAAGCCGATAGCCGGAGTGTCAGGCAGGCTGCAGAAGTCTATTTGGATTGGCATCGAAGGTGCGGATCTGCACGGTTTCAATTGTTTTAAAGGTTTTGGGGGATTCTTTTACATCCGAGGCGTTATCAATTTTTGTGCGTAAAAAACAAAAAAACAAAAATAAAGGGCATTTTCGGCGGATGTTTTTCGAGCGGCTGCCTTGTTCTAATGTGATCGCGTGGGTGACTTCTTGCCGATAGGTATAAGGAAGAGAAGTTCGCGGGAACATGGCTCGTACCAAGCAAACTGCTCGCAAATCCACTGGGGGGAAGGCGCCCAGGAAGCAACTCGCGACAAAAGCCGCTCGCAAGAGTGCGCCCTCTACCGGCGGGGTCAAGAAACCTCATCGCTACAGGTATAAAAATGACCGGAAGAAAAGTATTACGATGTGATCGCCCCATAACGACGCGGAAATATTTATCGGAACGCAGTTTTTTTTGCTCGAGGGGGGTAAAAATCAGTTTCTTGCATCGAGTCAAGATTATTTAAGCAAGGTCGTTAATTTTTTAAGGAAAAAATTTATATCTGACTCATAAAATATTTGGAACTAAATATGTCTGTAAACCAGTGGAATGACCAATAATAATGGGCCTATTTTATTAATTAAATCAAATTTAAAATAGAATCGGGAAAAATGCAGCTTTAATATTAACCTAAGAGTTCTCTGGTTTGTAGGGTGCCATAATAAAGCTTGATAAATATAGTGGTTATCTACTATTTGGTTTATTTGTTTCAAATATATTGGGCGTTTTTCATTTACAGCGTTAACATTACAGTAGTTTAATTCTTCAACCGTAACTGTACAAATGGTAGGTTTCGTACAGTGTACCACTAGAGGGCAGTATCTGATCCAGAATAAGAAGTAAATACTACAGGTTTTATATTTAAAAATTTAAACAAAAGAAATAGCAACTGACATAAGTTGTTGGTATCTTAGAAGCCACTAATTTTATCAGCAACCTCCATGGTAAAAAGTGATTTAATTTCTTAACAAGTTTCATAGGAGTTTGAGAAAACAGAATACAATTGAATTATTGCAATTGGAGTCTTATACAAAGTTCTGTTTTTAATTTAAGTCTACTTACATTTTTCTTGCAAGCTTATTTCATTCATGTAAATTGGTTTTGTACAGCATGTGTTTCTGTGAATATACATTGAGTTTTGTATATTTCTTTTTAAGATTGGAAGGGAAATGCTTAATTATTTTTGCTTTGTTTTTATTCAAAGGCCAGGTACTGTAGCTCTTCGTGAAATCAGACGTTATCAGAAATCAACTGAACTTCTGATCCGCAAACTTCCATTTCAGCGCCTGGTGCGTGAAATTGCCCAGGACTTCAAAACAGATCTGCGTTTCCAGAGCGCAGCTATTGGTGCTTTGCAGGTAAAAAATTGTTATTTTAAGTTATCCTTCCAAAACACACACATCCTTTGATTGTGACTAATAAATAATTGTGTTTTTGTTATAGTACTAATTTTTTTATATTAAAGAAAAATACACATTTTTTCTATAGGTTTTTTTACCTTGCTTTGAGAAATTACAGCATTGCATTTTGCTCTAAATAAATGTATTTAGTTGTGTTACATGGGTGGATGTAGATTTGTCAACAGAAATTATACCCAAGTTCTTTTCTACAAGTGCAGCCATTGATAATACTGTGCTTTAGGTATGTGAGAATGCATGTGATTGGTTGCTTCCATACAGTCACCTTATTGGTTGAGCTGTTTCTATGGTCAGTCAAAATTTAATATGATTGGTGGGCTTCAGAAATAAGAATCTATGTAATTGTAGGTGAGCTGATAACTGCCACTGTTTTTAAAAAGTAATCTGCTTGCTCAGCAGAATCTCAAAAGCTAAAACAGGGATTGTTGGAGTTCAGAATATATTCTAACGTTATGACAGTGTAAGTATTCGAAAGAAATGTGGCGACGCCAGTAATTTTAATTAGAGTAGCAAATGTTTTGCAAATATTTATTTATTTATTTATTTATTGGACTTACAGGCCGCCCTCTCTCCCGGGGGACTCAGGGCGGCTTACAATAAAAAATGAGAATACAAATATTAAAATACAATTAAACTAGTCAAATTAGCCCAATAAAAATTAAAACCCAATTAAAAACTAAAATCGATAAAACCCCACCCCACCCCATTCAGTTCAGGCTGGCCTGATGAAAAAACCAAGCCTTTAGGTCAGTGGAAGGAACGGAGGTCAGGGGCCAGCCGGAGCTCCAAGGGGAGTTGATTCCACAGGGTGGGTGCTCCCACAGAGAAGGCCCTACCCCTGGGCGCCGCCAGCTGACAGTGTCTGGCCGACGGCACCCCCAGGAGGTCCTGCCTGTGGGAGCGTACAGGGCAATTGGAGGTCGACGCTGGCAGGAGACACTCCCACAAGTAATATGAATCATATTATGCTACATGAGAAAGGGGCTGTTCTTTTTTATGTAAGTATTAATGGAGAGAAAATACCAGTTTCTTTTAAGCTGCAAAAGAGTGGAAAGTACACTCTTACTGTACATTGTCTGATTGTCAACTTTATACTAATAGAAACCACTCGAGAAATTCTCATCTGGGTGGACCTGGTCAAATCTTAGCTAGATAAATGTACATTACAGATGAATAAGTTATGTCTTAAAAAATATAAAGTTAAAAGTGCTGTTTTCACATTTTAGAAATTTGAATTACTTTGAAAATGAGGTTTCTGATTATCTGCTTGTCATTGCATGATTCTCTAAATAAGGCAAAATCATCGTGAGGTCAAGAATCCAACATTTATGACTATGGTCAAGTATTCCATGGTTTAACATCAGACAGTGTAACCGTTTAACTGAAAGCTAACTTGGATTTATCTTTAAAAATATTACTATTTTTGCTTTATGCATTTTACATACGAACATATATCCTTCATTAATGAATTGTGAAAGCTCTTGAGATAAGACACTTGGAATGTACCCAAATCCAGTCTACTTCTGTTGCAGGTTCCTCCTTAGTTCCTCCATACTCAACATGCAACATTGTGTAAAATAGCAAATCAGTATTGTATAGGTACATGTAGTCCTTGACTTACAACAGTTTGCTTAGTGACCATTCAAAATTACAAGTGAAAAAAGTTACTTATGACCATTGCAGCATCCCCATGGTCATGTGATATACATTTGAATGCTTGACAACTAACTCACATTTATGTCGGTTGCAATGCCCTGGGATCATACAATCCCCTTTTATAAACTTCTGACTAGCAAAATCAATGGGAACACCAGGTTTAGTTAACAACCAAGTTACTAATTTAATAACTGCAGTGATTCACTTAACAAATGTGACCAGAAAAGTCATAAAATGGGACAAAATTCACTTAACAAATTTCTCATTTAGCAACATAAATTTTGACCTCAATTGTACGTTACAGCCATTTGTTTAGCAATTGTTTGATAGTATTGTGGTATTGGAGGGAAAAATTTACCAGCAGTCCTCACATTTAAAAGCCATCATAACATCCCCATGGTCATATGATCAAAACTCAGCTACTTGGCATCCGGTATGTATTTATAATCGTTGCTGTGTCTCAGGCTCACCTGCTTCCAACAAGCAAAGTCCATGGGGGAGGCCAGATTCGCTTATTGACTACATGATTCATTTAGTAACAGCAGTGATTCGCTTAACGACAGGGGTGGGATGCTATCGGTTCTGCCCGGCTCTGTAGAACTGGTAGCTCTGACGAGCAGCAGACACAGAACAAGTTCTGTGTCTGCTGCTGTTTGGCCCACCCACCTTCCCGGGCTCTTACCTGACCTTTATTTCCTGCTTTTTCAACCTCAGCTGCTTTGCGCGGCACAGCTGAGGTTGAAAAAGCAAGAAAAAAGTGCTTTTTGAAATGCTGCGCTCCTGTGCGCAGCGCTTATCAGCTGTCCCGGTGGCTCAGCTAATGGTGTAATACATGCACGCGCAAAACACAAATACCGAACTGGTAGTAATGCTGGTTGAATCCCATCCCTGCTTAACAACCATTGCAAAAAGTTTGTAAAATTGGGTGTTACTTACTTAGCAACTGTCTTGTTTAACAATGGAAATTCTTGTCACAGTTGTCATAAGTTGAGGACTACCTTAGTTATGGTTTGAAGGAAGGAGAAAAAAGAGACATCTGTTAAAACTAAAATATCTACCAACTCAAAGCATGGCATTCATTTCTATCTCTGTTGAACTAGAGATTGGGTCTATTATTTTAGTGAGAACAGCATTTTCAGAAATAATTATGAATTGCCTTAGTTGTTCCCATTGGTGGATTGGATCCAAAACGGAGCTGTGTTTTATTTTGAAAGTTGCAATTAAAGAATGTTAATGGGGCTTGGAAAATACAATATAAATAAAAGAGCCAAGAAAATCCATGTGTGGAACCAATAAGAGAGTTTTAGATACAAGATTAAAATTAGGAGTTAAGATACAGAAAATAATGTTTTTCCATTTTCTTTTGCTTAGCTTGAAAATAAACTTACCTGCGTATTTTGTGAGGATTTGGGTACTTTTTATTTTAAATATTTAAACCATTTTCTTTTCTCAATAGGAGGCAAGTGAGGCCTACCTGGTTGGCCTGTTTGAAGACACCAACCTTTGTGCTATCCACGCCAAACGTGTCACAATCATGCCAAAAGATATCCAGCTAGCACGCCGCATACGTGGAGAGCGTGCTTAAATTCTATTAAGATGGATTTGTCATTCTCAAAACAAATAAAATCTCTTCTTCCTGTTATTGGTAGTAATGAACGTTAGATTTTTTTTCCCATGGGGTTAAAAGGTACCTAAGTCTATGGTTGCAGATGGAAAAATAGAGGACAGAATCGGGTATTGGCAAGTTATTTTTCATTTTCATTTGTGTGTGGATTTTTAATATAAACGTGGGGACATATAAAGCATTATTGCTGTAAAAAAACCCATTTCATTGAACAAATTTCAGCAGTTCAACTTTATAACAATTATAAATATGCCAGTCAGACTTTTCTGGACAATGCCAGCATTTGGGTTTTTTTTTAAAGGTAAATTTCTTATTGATGGCAACTATATTAAGTCTGTATCATACAATAGATCCATCCATTCATTATACTTTTCTAAGTTGTCCTACATGCAAGTACATGTTTTTAATGTTGTCTGTCTTCTGTGCTGTACCTGTAAGTTTGCTATTAAAATACACGAAATAATACTTGTTTTTGTCTTAATTTTTAAGTATTTTACTTTATTACCTATAATTCAGTAGCAATGGATATCTGTTTAAAATGTATTTAATGTGCTGCATTTATATGAAAAAATTAAAAATGTATATTGTAGCTTAAATATAGAATTTATGAACCCATTAAAATATTTGAGGATATCTTGTGTCTTAGAAGTAAACACAAATATTCATATAGATTCCAACAGAGATTCAGTTTTGTTGAGCTGAAGCGCAGCTGTATCTGTAAAACATGATTAGGTGAATTCCACAGATTTGCTGTGCTTTCAGTTTTTTATTTCTCAAATAGGTTTGCACCAAAAAGCAAGATACAAATGTTGTACCTTTAAAGTACAGACACTGATTGAAAATTACATGTGCAACAATTATGACAGGCTTCTCTAACCCTTTGCCCCTAATTCATTGAGGGCAAGATAAGTTTTAGTTTCTCAACAATCTATTTTTTCCAGAACATGCCATACTCTGATGTTTCTGTCTGGAATTGATCCAATTACGTTAAAGTTTTCAGTACTAGATAGAAGGGAACCCATTTTTTATACAGAAAATACATAGTTACCAAAATGATTATCAAGACTTCCAACAATTTGAATTTATAGAAATGCACATGTTTGAAGGAGTCCAATTGATTTTTTTTAAGGTTTTTTTTCCTGATTCTGTTCCTTCCTGAATTGACTCTTATCCTTGGAATTCTATTAAAATGAATATGATTTAATTGCCTTAGTAAAGTTCCATGCTTATTTATTCCCTGTGCATGTCTAGTACTGCTAATGACATCAGAGAGTAAGTTCAAAATGGGCCATATTATTTTGAGACATTTCTATTACTGATTGCTAGCCGCCTGGCCAGTACAAATAAGGAACTTGCATTATCCTGCTTAAGATACAGGACTCCGTTTTACAAGGAAAAACTGTAACTAGATACAAAAATACAATTTTAAGTATACACAGAAGCAGTATTGTGTTTTAGCCTATTGATTTGTAACCGTGCTTAGGTTAACCAAATTGGACATATAGGAAAAACTACATTGCTGATTTGAAAACTGTTCAGATATGATTTTTTTGTTGTAATAAAATACCGCATTAATTTTAATGAAAAGGTGACAAGCAACACGTATTTTCTTATCTCTATGTCTGACACTAGAATAATGCTTCTTTTAATCTGGAAACAATAATGCCACAATTCACAAAGTGAGCATTCTAGCTAGTGCTGCGTAGATGTCTTTCAGTGTGATAATACTGTGAAGGTGTGAAACTTTGAGTAGTTGGGGATGTACTACTCTTTGTTTGATTTATATCCCACCTTTCTATCCAGGGACATTTGAGGAGGCAGATTCAGCTGCAGCTTGGCACATGAGGGAGCAGTGAGGCATGCAGTGAAAGAGGCAGATACATGCCATGCTTGTCAAAATCAAAACAAGGGGAACTCTCCTTGCTGCAGAGAGATTGAAATGTAAGGCTGACTTGAAAGTATTGGAATGGGAGTGGGGAAAAAAATTCTGTAGGAGGTTGTGATTTAGTGGTCTAATATTGCATCAAATTAACAGTTGCTGCTTAGGTAAGCGTTGTGCTAAAGTGAAAAGCAAACTACCCTTATGGATTAAGATTCCTTTTTGCAATCCCTCCTGCCAGACAACCAAAACACTATTAACATTCATCTGTTAGATGGATGGTATCTGAATATGGAGGGGAGTGGGAGTTAATAACTACATGGAAAATAGTATAAAATCAAATCTGAAAACTACAGAAAATTTTGGAGGCTTCTAACATCACCTTGAGATCTAAAAACTACATATTGGAATTGATACATCACTCTTCAACAGCAAAAACAAAATTCCTAAGTAGTTTACAAGTTGTAATCACCCAAGTACACCTTCAGAACAGCACAACAAATGAAGCGTGGACTAGTGAGTAAAGCAGACTATGAACATTCTGAAACTGGTGCTTGAGGAAAAACAAAAATGCAGACAACTGAAAATTGTGACACTCTTCTTCAGATGACTAGGAGTCTGGAGGCCCTCTGTGGATGAACTCAGTGTAAAGCAGGTTCCCGGGAATCGGGCAACCCATCAACCTCCAAGCCCTAAAACCCTAGTTGTCCAACTTTTTGGATTGCTTGGATTGCATTGAGTGAAGAGGAATTATCTTGGGCTGTGTATAAAATATATAGTTAATGTATATAAATAGCAAGCTCCTTGCTATTTTTTATTCTGTCATGGGGCTGCATTATTAACTGTTTAAGGCCACGTGCAGTCCATGGGCTGTGGCTTGCACATGCCTGCCTTAAACCATTTAGGAAACAACCACTATTGCTGCTGCCTTTTTTGACCCTTCTCCCTGTGCCAAATATATTTGCTACATGAGGAACATCCATATGGGCTATTCTGAATTCATTTCATTTACTTAAATCCACTTTTGTTTTGGCTCAGACTTCCTTTCCCTTCCTCTTTCTTTGATCCAGTTGTGCCCATTTGCTGGAGTGTAGTTTTGACACACCACCCTTTTTCTATTCTTCATTTGATCTTTTTTGTAAAACAGTTTTTGCTCTCTCCAGTGCTCAGCAAGTCTTCATGGTTTTCAGTGCATCTTCTTCACTGTCCTTCAGATATTCTTCCAATGCCCTTTTTTTCTTCAGTTGTTTGGTGTACTTTCAATATTCCACACCTACTTATGGTCCTTGGTAAGTAGAGTCTGTCAATATAGCATTGTAGAAGGACATGATTATTGTCATTATTGTTATTTTAACTTATATAGCTACACATATCACAGATGTATCTCTGGGTGATAAATCTGGGATTAAAACCCTCAAAAGCAAAAAACCAGCAAAAGTTGTAAAGATAACAATGCGATAACACTACTATAAAATGGCACCTGAGGACAAGCTGAACCAGTCAACAAAGTCATATTAAGACAAATCACACAGATCCCATGCCTGGAGGAATATCCTGGTCTTCAAATCTTTCACAATGCCAGCAGGTTTGAGGCCAAATGAATTTCAAATGATGGATGTGATTTAAAGCATAGGATCTGGATCATGACCATCCTTCCACATCTAGTAGAACAGGCAGAAATGGTGGAACTACTTGAATGCTTTTGGCTTGTTTTCTCACACACACACACACACACACAGAGTTAATCTTCACAGTAACATTTTAAACAAAAGCAAATAATATTTAAAAACATTTCCTATCCAAAGTGACATAGCTGCTTTGCTTTGCTATTTAAAAGTGGAGGGCAACATCTCTTTGTGATCTCACTTTAAATTTTTTTACATGAACTTCCATTGAGCATCTCTCTGAGCTGTAGTGACAGTGAGTAACAGCCTAGATTACAATGTCTAGTAGCTATGAGTATTCATGTGAAAGCATTGAAGTGCTCTCACTAAGGCACAAGAGAGTAAGGCCACCTATCCACAGTTCTAAGTTTAAGAGCTTTTCCTTGGGGAAGGAACTGATCCACATTGGATAATGGAGTGAGTAGAGATGATAAACAGAACCAAAAAGGGACTGTGGGTTAAAAGTGCACCATTGTTTTTAAGCTGAGGGCTACATCCAAATATTAAGTTGTATCAGGGGTGGTATTCAGCAGATTCTGACCAGTTCTGGAGAACCGGTAGCAGAAATTTTGAGTAGTTTGGAGAAGCGTCAAATGCCACCTTTGACTGGAGATTTTACAGTATCCTTCCCCTGCCAGGCCCACCAAGCCACGCCCACAGAACCGGTAGTAAAAAAAATTTGAATCCCACCACTGAGTTGTATGCTTTTAAGAATGGAAAGGAACTAGAACAAATTAATTTTGATGTGACATCATAAACTTTTAATTTTAATTCACATTCAGTGAGGTTGATAGATTTATACCCTGCCCTGTCCTTCAGTTACCCATTTCATAATTTTCCCTTCTTTTCCATTTAAAAATGGCAATTATGTAGTAATTCAGCAATTTCTGAGGGCTGACCTCAAGATTTGAGGGAATGCATCTCTCCTTTGGTGTAAATTTTTGTACCTCTTCTATAGGCGGAGCCAATTAAATTTAATTTGCTATCCACCAAATTAATCTTCTGTTATACAAACCTTCCTGCCACATCATATAGTGCAGCATGGTGGAGGGACGAAGATTTAGCCCTTACCCTTTACATTGTAAGCTAATAATTTAATTGTTAGCACAGTTGGAGAAATGCAGACCGGAGGATATGTGTACTAAATGATGACAATGGGATTATTCCAAACCAGATTCGGTTAGGCAAGGAACAAACTCTTTAAGAAAATTAAATGAAAATGCTTCTTGACTGACGTTGTGGTACTTCTAATGGAGCCATTGTCTATAGAAAGCACAGAAACATTAATGAAAATGAAGACAACTTAAGGACACTTTTATTTGCACAGTATCATACATTAACCTAAAGCATAATCTGATTTATGTTCAGTTTATGTGAATTCTATTAGGTTTAACAATTTGAGTGAATGAAATCATAATGGCTTGTTTAACTAATTCACTAAGGTTTATACTTACTTGTGGACACAAGCACTTTTGGTAGGAACCAGGGAGAACATTTCAGAAGGCAATTAAAGGGATTTAGATATTGGAAAAAAGAAGAGATGAACAGTGCTTCAGAAGTGATTTCCTCCAATTACAATAGCATTGTCTGGTTTCTAAAATAGGAAAGAAGAGGTGAGGAAGGGTCCAACAGATGGGGAAACAACAGAAAAAGAGGCCTTGTGGGAGGGCTGAAAATTATTAGGAAAAACAAAAAAACACAGGTTGCTAGTTGCACACTATTTCCACAACACATTTGCTTCTGAAGAGTTTACTATGCTCAATTAATTACCTTAGTTCAAAATATAACAAAAATGTCATTTTTAAAGCATCAAGAAATTGACAGTTGTTGCTTAAGGCATGCACACATACACACAAACAAGCCCACACTGAATCAAGAAGAGATTCCCAGTGCTTTACTATGCAAAGTCTCACAATACTGTTACCTTAAGAAACATGAGAAAGGAAAAGAGAAAAAAGTGCATCTATCCCACCATTAACTATTTTCTTTTCAACAGAAGTAAATATATGTAGCTGAGGGCTAAATGTGAAATTTTTGGTACTCTTTTATTACCCAATTAAATAACATCATCAGTGGTAGTGAGTGTGGGGCTTGTTCCCTATTTATATACAGGTTAAACTCGAAAAATTGCTGTAATGAGTCTATCTTCATTTATTTCAGTAATGCAACTTAAAAGGTGAAATAATATATGAGATAGACTCAATTTGCAAAGCAAGATAGTTCAAGCTTTTTGTCATGGATGATAGCTCAGCCTCACCAATCTGATTAGTATGACATGTCAATCAAGGATTGTATAGGTGGCCTCTGGTATAAGGATTGTACTGATATTGTTTGTTTTGTTGGAAGAATTATCCTTCTGGGTTCAGTTCCAAATGGGAAAAAGACACTGGAAACATGGAGGCTGTTTGGAAAGATGGTTTAATGGTGGACAGGACCACATAGCTTGGGCTCAGCTCCATCTTCAATGATAGATTGGGTGAAGGAGAACTAGAAGCTGAGAACCAGTACCTTATTGAACCCTCTGTTGGGCCCCACCTGTTCCTGTGTGAAATGTATCCCATTAGCTGTCAAACTCCAAGCGGTGGGGGTCTTAGCTAACTTTTTAGGCTTTGTCTGGACCAAATGGCTTCACCTGGCTGATGGAATCTTCCCAGCCCATGTGGTGAGATGGGTAGAGGGCTTTGTTATGTAGAATACTCTGGCCCACGCCTTTAATGGCCCGCCCATTAACAAAGGTAGGGTGAGCTTCTGCTTCTGAATTTCTCTTTTTAGGGGAAATATTCTACCTTTTTGGTATATCCTAAAATATTTCATTTTCCTAGGAGAGGGGTGAGTTTTAATTTCCAACAGTTTCTTTCTTAGTTTTTTATTTAATTGTCTTTTGAATGGTTTGGTTTATTTCTATGGGTCAACTGATGGCTGATTAGTCTAAATGATAAGCTTGCAGGAATTCTCTTTAACATTTTTGATCTAGGTCTAGGATGTTTGTAATTTCCCAGTTGTTAACAAACCATGTGTTGTTAAATTAAGAAATTTTTGATGCATCTTCTGACTGCCAGCTGGTGTTCCTGGAAGTGCTCTGCTAAGTCTTCCGTCTGTCTGTTTTACATAGTGACTGTTAACCATTCTTACACTGAATGTTGTAGAAAAGTCCTATTTTTTCTTCTTGAGTTACTGGATTTTTAAATTTACTTAAGATATTTTGGACAACTTTAGTAAGTTTGTGTGCTATGGACATATCATATGGCTGTAATAATCTGATTATTTCTTAGAAGTTCTTGATGTGTGACAATGTTACTCTTTTCATAGCTTGTGCTTTCTTTTTTTATACAAATTCACTCTTTATGAGGGTATCAAGACAATTGTTAGATACAGCAGAAAAAACATCTGCTAAAATTTGCTGGGATACTTAGCCCAGTTGTAAGTATATGTTATTCAAAGATTTATTAAGAAGTTTTATAAAACATTTTCTGAGATGTTCTTGATGTATGGCAGTGATATTCTTTTCATAGCTTGGGTTAGTTATGGTATAGTAGGTTGAGTGGTCCAGCATTTTTGATAAAGTTGTGTGGGTATCCGTTTTGTTTGAAGATGTTGCATAAGTGGTCTGTTTCCTTTTTCTGGTGTTCTGGGTTGCTGCAGTAAGTTTATGCTCATTGGAATAATTTTCCTACACTTCTCTTGTGGGAGGTTGGATTGTAACTTTGGTAATGAAGCACTTGGCTAGTGTAAGGTTGTTTTTAAATGATTGTGTTTCAGATTTGTTGCCATTTCCTCTGCTAATGAGGATATCAAAGAAGGGTAGTATATTGTTATTCTCGTCTTCCCTTGTGAATTTCGTTCCTTTGAAGATGCTGATGATTTCATGTCCTCTCAGTTGTTCCTGTTATATTATGATCACAGTGTCATTTACATTCCGACCCACACTTTTTGGCTGTATGTGTGGGACTGTTACAGTTCATAGACATTACATTTTGGTCTCTGCTAAGAATCCTGAGAGTGATGATTCCATAGTTGTTATTCAGATTTATTGGTGTATTTGTCTACCAACTGAATGTAGCTATAATAAAGCAGAAGTTGATGAGATCCATGATTCTTGAACTTACTTACATCTGAGTGTATTTGGTGTAGTACTGCTACCATAGATTCTTTGCCTAGTTCTATGGACATTGAAAAAAATACATGCTAGAGAAATCCTGGGAGTTGAAGTCCATACATTTGCAGCTGCAGAGTTTGAAAAACACTGCTCTATCAATTTACATTCTTTAAAAATTACCAAAATGCACAAAGTTTTCATGATGAAAAGAAATTGGTTGCAAAGTTTGAATATCTGTTGCAGATAAAATAACTCACATGAAGTTTTAAGTTTGATATTAACTTCAGAACCAGCTTGCGTGATTGTTAGGATGATGAGGGCCTAGAAATCAGGAAATTTTAGTTCTAGTCCCACCTTAGGCATGAAAACCATTGGGTAATTTTGGGCCAGTCACTTTCCCTCAGCCCAACTCACTCCACAGGCTTGTTTTATGGGAAAAATAGGAGGAAGGAGTGTTAGAGGTATGTTCACTGCTTTGAGTTATTATAAAAAATATATATAGATGTGGGATAAAAAGGTGGGACTAGAACTCAGTTTCCTGATTTCTAGGCCCCATCATTTTAACAACCAGACCAAGCTGGTTCTGAAGTTAATATCATTTTTAAAAAGTAATAATAAAAATTGTAATTCAATGCACACTTTATTATTATATTATTCTCATGGGGCTCCTTGGATACATGCATAAAAATTCTCAATGGTCTCCTATCCTCTCAATAACTCAATCAGCTTCCAACAATTGCTATCTTTTAATATAGTTTGATTGCTACTGTATGGCATTATGGGAATGTTATAGACACCATTATTAAAAAAAATTACATTAGGAGAAGTTGGACTATATTTAGATTTGCTTAGCTTCACTAAATTAGCTAGATCATGTAAATGCAGAGGATTTATTTGGGAACACATTTTATGGAACTTCTCAATAAAGAGAATAAATAAATCTTTGAATAACATACACTTGCAATTGAGCTGAGTATCCCAGCAAATTTTAGCAGATTTTTTTCTGTTGTACCCAACAGTTGGCTTGATACCCTCATAAAGAATGAATTTATGTAAAAGGCAGCATTCATGAAATTCCAAGGGAAAGAACATTCAATGGAAAATATATTTTAATCCCATTTATAAAAGAGAAGCTGTAACCCCTGATGATTTTGAACAAGAATTGAGAAGAAAATCAGTGACAAGAGTTACTCTTGGATCCCTAGCATTTCAGCCAAGTGCTATTTAGCAAGTGCAATTTCGTTTAATTTGAATTATTTCAGGCTATGAAAAACTGGTTTTGAAATGGGATAGAAGGGCATAACTATCTTAAAATGCTTTAAACTGCAGCAACAATAGCTTGTGTGGCTGATGGAAAAGTCATGCACAAGAAGTAATGCTGGTCAGTATAAAACATGATTGTGAAGAGCCAGAGAAAAAGAGCTTTTAAATGTGCTACAAATAAATCCACAATTTGTGAGGAAAGCTCTAATCCAGAAATCTGACAATAGATTCCTTCCCCTTCAGTCAACAACACAGTAGTGAACACAATGGCATACCACTAGCAAAAATAACTTCTTCACAGCTGCATGGAACTGAGGGTCTACAGAGTTTGCAGCAGGTCACAGTTATGACATTGGCAGATTCATTTCTACGTGGAGCCAAAACAATAAATTTAAAGTGCAAAGGAGAAGGTGACATGAACTTCTATATATTCTATCTTCCAGAGGGTTCACAGTTAGATCCCTTCACATGTGATATTGCTCCTTTCAAATATGAGCCTGTTCTGACCCAAGCCTTGTTCAAAACAAACAAACACCAAACAGAGATAAAGCAAAAAACTTTTAATGCTTCTCTGTGAATTCCGTTCATTCACAGTAAAACACTATTAAAAACTAATTGTCCCAGATAAAACAAACTTGCCAAGGTTGTGCAAGGCTGCCAGAACACTAGATTAAATTGCAAAGAAATAATCAAAACCAAAAGTCTCCAAACACAAACCAGGATACTCGAACTTCCACAAGACTTGATGCAAGAACTTCTTTGCTTCAAAGAATCCCATCTCTGAGGGCTGGCTTTTATCCCTTAAGGGAGGGGCCATCATGTTGCAGCCTTACTCCCGGTTGCCCGTGCTGCTACAGCTGCTCTTTCCTTGAGCAGCCCTGGGTGCATCGGCTCTGGCTCCTCGGGTCCTCTGCATCACTGCTGCCAGCCTCCACAAGCTCCGAGGCAGTACTCTCTCTGATAGTCCTGGCCCCATCCCTGCATCGGCAGGCCCCTCATCTGAATCCTCGCTTTCTGAGACCTCAGCCATTTGCACCTGCTGCCGTGCGAACCAGGCAGAGCCTTGTTTGACATGCAATCAGTGTTAAGAAGGGATTTAAGTATTAAGAATGAATGCAAAATTATGTAGATACTTATTCTTATTGAAAAATACCAAGGTATTTAGTACTTCCCACCCCTATGTTCAGCAGAAATTAAGGAAAAATAGTATAATATTCCATTACACACAGGACACATTAGCATACATATATAATTATTGATGCTAAAATCTAATATAGTATATTTTGGTGGCAGAGATTAGAGATTAAAATGATCCCATCCCCTTTCATGGTGGTAAAATATTGTATATAATTATTCATTATTGATAGTCATACCCATCCCTCTTTTGCCTCTTGGAGACAAAGAACAAGATATAATTTCTTCTGTGTTTCACGTAAAGAGAGCCTGAACTTGTCTTCTACATTAGCAATGGAATAAACCTCCCCAATAGTTGTTGAAATAGTGAGGGAAACTGAGGACAATTCATACAGTAAAGCTAAGTCTCTCTTTCTATACAGGTAATCCTTGATTTATGGCCATGATTGAGCTCAAAATTTCTGTTGTTTTAAGTAAGTTTTACCCCATCTTACCACCTTTCTTGCCTTAGCTGAGGTTGTTAAATTAGTAACATGGCTGTTAAGTGAATCTGGCTCACCTATTGTCTTTGCTTACCAGGTTATAAAAGGTGATCAAATGATCCCGAACACTGTCATAAATATGAGTCAGTTGCCAAGCTTCTGAATTTT